>SCDY01001088.1:0-37344 GCA_004143825.1 Drosophila micromelanica
TATTAAGTGCCGAGAGTTTGTGTGTATGTGTTAAATGCTGGGTTCAGGGTATCTCCTAGTCGGGAGGTCCCGACTAGAGCAATCTTACTTGTTTATATTCATATTGTTACAAGCAAATAATGCACTTAGTGAATAAAGTTCAAAGTGCATTTTAAAATGCCAACGGTTAACCCAGAGTCAAACTGAGGCAACATATAAGCGCCATTCGAAAAATTCCATGTATTTAGATGCATATGATAAAAAGAGACGAGAGCCTTAATTCAATCAAATGTCGCTTATTCATTCAATTAAAGGTCGCGCCATTTGACGTCCCACAACGAATACGACGAGTGCTCACTTTGATCGGGGTTGGGCGGGGTGAGGCGGGGGTGGTGTAAGAGCTTGCTTTTTTAATACAATTGACTGTTCAACTTTCAACATAAAAATGTATACAAATGTGTGTATGTTTGTTTTATGTCGCATGTGTTTTTGGGGACAGCTAAGCAGAAACTGAAGCGAACAGACGCCGGACAGATCAGCCAAAGATCAAGGCACACAATGGGGTCCATTCTTGAGCGGGAACAGCAACAGATTAGCGTGCTCCCTGCTCTCGATGTCGAGTGAAGTCGCATTGCACTTTTCTGCTGCTGCCGCCGCTTTCTAGACGATAATGCAAATCTGCATTTGGGTTGCGTGCGACGCGCCTATTTTATGCATCATTTGCCCGGCACAATAGGCGGCTATTTAGTGGGGGCTGCCGATGACTGATGCTTCAATCTGTGGGTGAGTCACCCTCGAAGCGTCTATTGACCCAAGATATTGGCCAGCAATAATGCTTTTATCAAACTTCGTAGTAGGTGCCAAATCAAAGCAAGTGCGCACGTTGCAAACGGGTGTTACCGACTGCGCAATACTCGTTTACAGCCTGCAATAAACAGCTTGAAACAATCAAAAACTGTCTAAATTGTAAATATTGTTATTTTTGGAAAAATTAGGATTATTTTCCTTTATTCTAAATTTTTAGCCTGATAACGCTAATTTTAAAATCTTAAGTATCTAAAAACTTTTTAGTCCGATATTTAGAGAAAATCTTCAATATTGCCAATATTCATTTTTTTTTTTAATCTTCAACCTGTTAACTATAATTTTAAAATTTTGGGAGTGGAAGTATCCAAAAACCTTCTATTGCGATATTTAGAGAAGATCTTCAAAATTCTACCTGGAAAAATTTTATTCATCTAACTTTAAAAATTGCACAATCTTTTAAAAATGATTAATTTTTGATGCATCTGCGTTTAAAATGACAAAAAATTAATTTATTTTAAGGAATGCCACCTTCCCACTAAGCCCATGTACTCTTTTCACTTTCTGAAAGAGCATTAAAATGCGCAGCACGTCGACAGTTGTTCAAAAAAGCTGAGCATCAATGAATTTGCACAAAAAACCGTTGGGGCTTTTGGGGCAGGTGACGAATCTGGGAGAGCAGGCGTGTCTGTCTTGCTTTTTGTGTGCGCTGTTATCTGGAACACGCTTTTATTTATCTTATCAAAGTGATCTTGAGCTTATCAAGTGTCGCATACACTGTGCGAATTGCAGAGTGCAAACGTTTGCAAATTCGTATATTTCGCTAAAATATCTCATGGCTAACAATCAAATTTTTCTTGCAGTGCCAGCAACAACAACAAACAAAGGCCGAGTGGGTTGTTGTCTAATCTAAAGACGCATGCAGAAAACTCCACAGTCGCATAGCTAAGCTGCACACAGCAATAAACTTGTTTTGGGCGGAGAGCGTGAGAGCGGGAGAGCGTGAGAGGCGGAGAGGCGCCAAAAACAATGAGAGGAGAGCGCCGTCGTGCATGAAATGATCGTTAAATTAAAAGAACGTTACCCACTCGAGGCCGGATCAGTCAGCCACTGACAACGAAACCGAAACGACGCCAACGAATCCGACGGATATAAAAAATAAACCAACGAACCCAAACTTAATTAGGCAGCATAAAAAATTGGAATATTAACTAATTAAAAACGCATCGAGACTGTCGACGACCGATAAAATGCGCGACGCCGCCAATGAAGACAGCATCGCCCCCGCCACCCGAACGGCCACCGAAGTACAGCAGGCCTCCGCCGCCCAGCGGCAAGTGGCCCGGCGTCTGCTCATCGAGCTGCTCATCATAGTGGTGCTGGCGATACCCATCTGCATCTACGAGTTTGCCGTGGAGCCGGCGCGGCGCGGCTTCTTCTGCGACGATGAGAGCATTCGGTATCCGTTCCGGGACAACACTGTCACGCCCGTGATGCTGGGCCTGATGACTGGGGTCCTGCCGACCCTCCTCTTCGTTGTGGTCGAGTATGTGCGTCAAGTGCGTGCCGACGAGCTGTCCTCAACGGTGAAGCTGTTCGGCTGGAAGGTGCCCTCGTGGTATGTGGAGCTGGGCCGTCAGTTGGCCTACTTTGGCGTCGGCTTGCTGCTAACCTTCGATGCCACCGAGGTGGGCAAGTACACGATTGGACGGCTGCGACCCCATTTCATGGCCGTGTGCCAGCCGCAGCTCAGCGATGGGACTCTCTGCACCGATCCGGTCAATCTGCACCGTTATGTGGAAAACTACGAGTGCGCCGGCGAGGGCTACACCATTGCGGATGTCCGGCAGACCCGCCTCAGCTTCCCCAGCGGCCACTCAAGCATCGCCTTCTACTCGCTCCTTTACGTGGCGCTCTACCTGCAGCGCAAGCTCTCCTGGCGCAGCTCCAAGTTGGCGCGCCACTTTCTCCAGTTCGTGCTCGTCATGCTGGCGTGGTACACGGCGCTGAGCCGCGTCATGGACAGCTGGCATCACTGGTCGGATGTGCTCGCCGGCTCGCTGATAGGCGTGGCCGGAGCTTTAATTACCGCCCGCTACATTGCCAAGCTGTTCAAGTCGCCGTTTCGCGACGTGGTCCTCAGCGGTGGCCTGAGGCGGGAGGACACGTCGGCGACCCTGCAGGAGGTGTGTCCCAGCACCCCGCCCCCGTATTGTGTGAATAGCAGCTATAACGATGATCAGTATTGTACCAAAGTTTAAACGGATCAGAGAACAGATCAAGTGAAAGCAAAAGTGCAAAAATGTAATCAATGTAAACATTCCAAAGTAAACAAAGAGTTCATAAAACACATCCCGTTTAAGTAATAAAAACAAAAAACGTGTGAAACAAAAAAAAAAGATATAATTGTAGATATATATAGCTCGTAGTTTGTCAAATCGTTCATATATGTACATTTGTAAAGTTTCCATTCATTGTATGTCTGCCTAGCGTTAAGATTCATCTAATTGTCTAATTGTGCTATTCGTATTATTTATGTAATATACTAAAAAATAAACCAATGATGAGTAATATTTATCCACTTCACGCTTTGTTGATTTTCATAGCAAACATTACGACAGATGTTGTGATCCAAAATTAAGCTTTTGTTTTTCTATGGAATTATTAAATTAATTGATTTATAATTTTAGCTTGTCTAATAGTTAAAGAGTTTCCTTTTTGCCTCCAATTTGCTGCCTGAGTGAATCACAAATTATTTTTATAGCATACCCACAGCAGCTTAACATACTTTGTATCTCTTATCTCTTAATTGGGTATATGGAATTTTAAGCCTGAAATTGTACGTAGAACGTGGAAGGCATCGTCCACATGGTAGTATATATATTTTTAGAGGCGTAAGTAAGTATTTAAATGTCAAGTATTTTCTTAAAATCAAGAAAAACACATCCACATTATTTAAAACATGACAATATTATACCAGGGGTATTTTCTATTCGATCATTCTCTGCTGGTAGTCAAATCTTTTTCTGCTTCTGCTGCGTCATATTTACGGAGCACGAACGGAGTTCATAAAATGAATAATCAAATTCGGGCTTGGGCCACCTTTGGATTATGATCGTGGGAATTTTGATGCTTTACGTAGGTAACAAGCTTTGAGCATTTTAAATTTCGGTATTTTGTTTCAAATTTTAAGAGAAAAATATTTAATCAACCATCCTTGAAAACTCTTGTTCGAAGCTTAACTAAAAGCTATTGAACTATTCTTAACACTGGAATTATTTTTGATAGTCAATGACAAAAGGCTAAAGATGTATTTTTATCAGCTAAAAATAAAGAACAAGTAAGAAGGCTCTAGCCGGGAGCCCCCTGCTATTTGTCGTTAAAAACACACGTCTCATGTACTTTAACAGAGGCTGTACTTGACCCCCATGGTAAAAATAAAATTAGTTGTTTACTTTTAAAAAAAATAAGTTCATATAAATATAAATATATGTTCACAAAAATTCGCAAGTCTGTGGTATTTAATTTCGTGATTTTAAGTTTGTTTTTATATTTGCGGCGATTGGGGGCAGGTATTCAAAACCCGAAATACGCAAATATTAAAACTATAAATATCGATAACAAGAAAACTTGATCTGCGTATCGCAGAATATATGTATAGCTCTATAAAAATTTGATCCGTTTATATAGACAGACGGATACAGCTTAATCAAATCGTTTAGTGATGACATTCAAGATTGGGGTCGAATATGCCTTTTTTAGCCTTATGAACCAACTTGAAAGGGTATAAAAATATTATGAATATACAGTTTTTCAAAATAGACTCGCAAATTCAGTGAATCCCCAAGGTCAGACAAGTGTGCCCCAATAATAACATATAAGAAAAGAGTAAATAGATTCTCCAACACGTGCGCCTTTGCAGCTGTTTCTTATCAATGAAAACCGGGCGTTGACGTGATCACGGGTAAATCAGGGCAATTAAAATAAAAACCGTTTCGAAAATAACCGCATACCCCCATGGAAAATAAACATCATTCTATATATACTATATACATATATTATGCACTAACAAAAATAGGCTTTCACAACTAGTACAGCTAGCTTGTAACGGATCTAACGTAAATAAAAGCTTCTTTTCAATGGAAGCGTTTCACAATAAATTAGAGAATGCGGGTTCGAGTCTTCGGCTGTTTTATTAATGCAGAGTATGACATATCCGAAATTAATTTTGGCTATTGATAATAAAAGTCAGATGCATAATGGATAATTATGCAGTTCTTTAACTGACTTTTGACTCTAAATAAAAGAAAATAAAAAAAAGTTTAAAAATATATATATATAAATTTAGGAAAATTTGTTTGGAAGAGTATCCGCGTCTCGCTGTCTTTAAGTTGTCGAGCTCCTTTGTAGTTAATAATATAATTTAAGCTCATGAAAAGAAGAAATCGCTGAAATGGCTGGAACAAAAATTCCACAACTGCTACAACGTTGAGCTTCAGTTCTCGGCACGATCAGTTCCGCGAGAATCGCCAAACCGAGCGCATCATGAGTTTTGATCTAAGGCTCAACTGGGTCTCCGTCAATCGGGGACACCTGCGCCTGCTGCTGGACGGAGTGTTGCTGGTCGCATTGCTCGTCCTGACCGCAAATTTTAAACGCCTTGTTGGGCCCCCAACTCACCGCGGATTTTTCTGTGACGACGAGACATTGATGTATCCCTACCGGGAGGACACTGTAACGTCCAGCATGCTGAACTGGATCGGCTTGTACTTGCCTCTGCTGGCGCTAGTTATCCTGGAGAGCAGTCGATGCTGGCGACCAGGAAGCTCGGGCTGGCACAAATTTTGGCCAGTGTACAACACTTTACGCTGGTTTCTCTTTGGCTATGCGGCGGAGTGTCTGCTCAAGGACATGGGCAAGCAAACGATTGGCAGGCTGCGTCCGCACTTCTTTGATGTTTGTCGGCCCCGGCTTGCCGATAATAGCAACTGCACGGACGATGCTAATCGGCTGGGCGGCGTCTACCACACGGCCTACATCTGCCAGCCGGATCTCTCGGGAGCCACTGCTCGGATGCTGCGCGACGTGCACGTCTCGTTTCCCAGCGGCCACTCGAGTAGAGCCTTCTTTGGGCTGGTCTTCATGGCTCTCCACTTACAGCGCATCCGCTGGCCACTGTCCGGCACTTTATTGCGTCCCCTGTGCCAGCTGCTGTTCGTCGGCCTGGCCTCATTTGTCGGCCTTAGCCGTGTCATGGACTACAAACACCATTGGTCGGATGTTGTGGCCGGATCGCTGCTGGGCGCCTCCGTTGCCATTGCGGTCGTCCGTGCGGCCGAACAGGAGCACCAGTTGCATATAAAAAGCCCTCAGCAACCTGCAAATACAATGGGAGTCCAAACAGCTCCTGGTCCCGTTGCTGTTATCGAAACTGCAGCTGGAGAGGAAAGGGGCACAGGGGCAGAACAGCTGCCGCATGATTTGTGTCAAGTTACGTGCCATAGTTCTAATTAGTTTTAGTTGAGTTCAAGCCTCAGCTTGTAAAGATAATTAACAAAAAAGATAAACAATTTAAGGGAAAAGCGAAGTATTGATTTCTTTAAAAATAATCGATTATGATAACTGATGTGTCAGCTGTTAAAATTTTACATTTTCATTTAACGGGGACTTTGATTTTTGTAGTCCACATAAATTAGCGTAAACGTGTTTTAACTTCTGAAACTATGGTGCCCGTAAACATTTGTGTTAAGTTGATTATAAAATGCAGAATAAATGATTTTTTAAAAAAAGATACAATCTGTATAATTTCCAATGATATTCATATCTAAAAGGTTATTTAGGCAAAATGTGGGCAGAACTATCAAAGGAATAGATTTCGTAATTTTATTTGTTCTTAAAGTCTATAGATCATTATGTGAAACACCCAAACTAGTTGAAAAACTTTGCGCCCGATGCAAATTGATTTCAATTAGCGACCCCGGAAAATTGTACAGACGAAAAACCCATTGAAAGCCACCGTCGCGACGTTGACAACGGTGCAACAATTAGCGGCTCTTTTAGTTTCATTAGAAGCAAATTTTCAAACGACTTAACCTCAGTCAACGCCATTCCCTCGGCCCTGAGGTGGAAAGCCGTGGAGGAAATAAATAAAATTCAGCAGCAGGCGCATAAATTGGCATAAGCGAGAGCCATCAGCAGCCCAATCCGAGATGCTGATGATGGTGCGCAACACCTGAGCCCGAGAATCGGGCTGTAGGAGTCGCGTCTTGGACAATTTAGGGCTACCCTCATCAGGACACGGAAGCTTTTGGCAGCTATTTTCACTTGTGGCCCGCTTAATTGGCTCATTTATTTTGATGGCAAAGAAAATGTTGCAAAATTGTGGCCTTTTTTCGCTCGGTTCTCGTATTTACCTGGTTCGCTGTGGCCTCTGGTTTTATTATGATTAATTATGGCACAAGCACACAATTACAGACACACACACACACACACACATACACACACACGCACAAAGTGACCCTAAGCTCCAGTTTCTTGCCAAGTTTTGCAACTGTGTCAAGTTTTTGTTGTTGCTGTTCTTGCGGTTATTGTTGTTGTCGAGATTCGAATGATATATTTCTATGCAATTTATTTTAATCTGCTACGACAGAGTTTTCCCCCTCGTCTAAACTATCTTTGCAGCTAGTTTCCATGCGTTAATTAAATGGAAAATATTTGCACATAACAACGAGAGGGCACGCGGCCAGAGGAAGCTTCTAAAGTTTTACTGCAATCCAACACAGTGACCTACATTTTGCATGAGAAATAAGAAAGTTTTGTTTTTCTCCTTGCAAAAAAACAACAACAAAATGCAAATAAGAAGGACTTGCACAGTGGTGCGGATTCTTCCAGCGATCTGGTTAAAACTGCGCAGCATGAATAATGGCTGCCAATAATGCTGGAAGCCAGAAAATACTACGCTTTATTAAAGGGCATTTTTCAATATCCAACCGGAATTTAATATGAGCACAAGTTAATAAACATCCCATCGAGTCATGGCTTTAATTCATTTGCGTATCTTGCCAACCATTAATCAGCTGGTTGCCCAACTCTCGCCACCCTCATTCAATTGGATAAGCTCAAGTTCTGTCAACTCTGGCAGAGCTACTCTCTAATCACAATCAGGTGCTATAATGTGGCATGTGTCCAGTCTGTGTCGCGTCAAGTGAGTTTGTCTCTCGCTCTCTCTCTCTCTGCCATATCTGACATCAACATCATTCGCCCGCTGCATTTTTGCATGCCTCTTTGGCTGTGTGTTCAACAAAATATCCCGAAGCATTTTGGGGCTTTTCTACTTTTCAACAGCTATAAAGAGACAACACCTGTGGTGTTTTCATACTCTTGCTAATGGTATTAACAATATGTTAATAAAGATAACAGCCACTAAAAATTAAACAAATATTATTTGAGTGATGGATCTTTCCTATTAAAGTTGCTTATTTAATAGCAAATATAAAATTAAAATATGAATAAGTATATATTCAACCGAAAGAACGATCGAACCCGGTTGAGAGGGTATCTGGCATACGGCTATCCCTTGTTTACTGTTTTGTTGCTCTTGCTGTTAAAGCTGTCATCGTCGCAACGTGCGCTTCATATTTCTGCGGTTGCCAGTTTGTCCATTCAATTTTGCTTGGCTGGCGTGGGGTTTTCGCCTCCTGGCAACTTTTGCACTTGCTAGCTATTTGCCATCAGCAGTCGTCGTCATTCGTTGCTGGATGCTGGGGTTGCTCGGGATGCAGCCCATCATTGGCTTCATGTGTGTAAAGACAATTTGATAATCGCAATATGCAGCATAGTTTGAGTTAATGAAGCTTGTGTGCCATGTATGTGGCACCTTCGCACAACCCTTCGTCGTCGCAGTTGTGTGCTGCCAGACCAGACAAGACCAGAGCCAGAGCCAGAGACTAGACCACACCACACCACATCACAACACAACAACAACAACAGCACAGAAAAGACCTGGTCGTTGTGTTGTTTGTTGGAAAACAAGCAGAGCGTTTTGCTTGCCAATTAGTAATTTGTTTGCCGCCTGGTTGACTTGAGGAGGAGCAGCAGAATGATGGCTTTAGGGGGGATGGAGGGGCCAACCTCCTCGGCTGACTCTGACAGCCTGAGGTTCGTTGAAAATACCATCGAGTTAGGGACAGGTGCTGCAGTTGCGACATTTCAGATGTTATGACAATTTTCTTGGCTATGGGTTTCAATTTTAAAGCCGCACTTATTAAGTTTTGCAGATTCTATTGTACTTTACTTAGAGCTTTAATGGAACTTGTTTCTTATGGCAACAACAATAATAAAAGAAACTCAAGCTGTGCGCATTCTGTACAGCATACTTTCCATTCATTTTCAATTTATTTAAATTTCTTTTAAAGCATGCTCCACATGACACATTACAATGCATTTATCAGATGCTGACTGCTCCGCACCCAGATATTGTCCAGCTGTTCTTTCCTCATGTTGCTAACTTATTCAATTTTTATCGACTGACAAGACGGGCGAGTTCAATGTGACAATGCGACAGCTCAACAACAACAACAACAATGACACCTACAGCGGCGGCTATAATAATGGACGATGTCCGTAGACAGCGTCGTCTCCATTGCCATCGTCATCGGCTGGAGGACGCCTGGAACGATGCAATCTGACAAGAACAGCGGGACATTGCCGTTGATCTTACAGCAATAGCGGCCAAAAACGAAAAAGAATCCGATTGCGATTCCGGGTCCCTATCGGTCCTTTGTCGTGGCCGTGTGAAATTCGCAACCGTTTTGTGTCCTGTCGTAGAAATCACACGCAGCCCCGACACGTGATGTCGCCGGCAAAAACGGCGGCCATTTTGCGTTTTGTCACTGCTGCCATCATTATTAATAGGCTCGGACGGACCGACGGACCGGGACAGTGCGGCCCAGGACGATGTAAGCGACATTTGCTTTTTCGCTAACTTCCGTTGCGTGGCGTTCGTGCTGTGATTTTTTTCGCGCCGGGCTCTGCCACGTAAGTTCTCTTCCTCCGCGGCACCCTCTGACAATTTTGATTGCTGCCCGGTGGCAGCCGGTTGGGCAGCCAGGTGGACCGGCTCCTGCCGCCGGCCAGTCAAAACAGGTGTGGCCGTCAACTGGCAATCAACTTTCATTTAGCAGCATCATTTGTCACGCTTGTTTATTGCCCGGTTACGTGTTGGTCAGACTTAATGGCTGTTATTGTCGCTTTTCCCGGCACTGCAGACAGACAGACAGACGACAGTCGGAGGTTTCAGCTGAACTGCATTGCAATAGGTTCATAAACGTTGCATTGATTGGAAACCAAGAAACTTCGAAATGAAAAACAAGTGACAATAACTATTAAGAGCAACTGTTTCAAAAAAAAATCAGCGAAGAGTTGAGTTCTTCCACATCAACATCAAAACAAGTAAGGGCGCTCAATGTGAGGGTATTAGACCCGGATATACCCCGCACATTTTGAAAAACCGAACCCATAACCGTCTGTCTGTATGAACGCGTGGAATTGAGAGACTACAAGAGCTAGAAAGCTGAACTTGACTATTTCAAATTATCGATAATTTTTATTTATCGCTTTGTCTTAGCACATCGAAGCTATCCAAAACTTTTTCGCGTGAAGCGTACATAGAGATAGGTTATTTTGGATTTTGGATACCTCTCTCCGATCACCACATCAAAACCAAAAGAAAACCGAAATATTCGTAATATGATAAATATTGATAAATATCGATTATACTCATTTCTTATTAAATTCAAGGAAATTATGATGCTGACTCAAAATTCACATGTATACTTTGTGCTTCTTCTACTAGTTACATACCCTTTCTCACCTGTTTACAATGGGTACTGTGTATGATAAGTCGTATCACTGCTGTTACGGTACCGGTTCACAGACACAACTGTTAGCTGGAACATAACCTCAATTAAACCGCAAGCGCTGATTCATTTTAGGCCCAGTGGCAATGCTAGCAACAAGGGGGGAAGGGAGGATCGCGTGGCAAAACGAAACGAAATTCAAACGCAGCCGTTGCTAATGCCGCGTTGATTATGAATATTTTAGCGCCCTTCGCCAAAAACCGAGCCAAACTGGCGATAACCCCCATAATGATGATGATGATGATGATGATGATTATGTTGATGACGTTGACCGCATACGCGGCGTAAGAGCAATAAATTTGTATGCACGATACTGAATATGGGAGGCCCAAGCGACGAGCATATGAAAATTTACATTTTGGCAATTTCCAGCTTTCGAAGAGGCTTCCCTTCGTCGACCGCCGTCCCCCCCTCGGCATCCCGCGCAGATACCTCAGTTGAATTGGTTGGCTGCAGTTGCCTATCGTCGATTGCAAATCTTCGTCGGAGTGCAGCGCGTAAATTCCGTAACCATGTCGCTTTATTTCGACCGTGGGTCCGTTCGTTTGGATTGGCCGGGTTCGGTTCGCTTCACTCTGCCAGCAAATGCAATTTCCTAATTTCTCACTGGGGAAATGCCGTTAAGAACCAGCCCGCCAGACCAATAGTCCAATAGTCCGACTGCCCGGCAGATTGAGCCAGCTGGTGCTTAACTGGTTATGAACCAGGGGCAAAGGTCGACGGCGCTCGCTTCCAAATTAATGACCCGGCGCCGCAGACGTCGAGCACAAAAAACCGCAGACAAAGGCGCATAAATGCATAAAATGGACGGCGGGCAGCAAAAATTGCAGCAATCGGCGTCGGACGCGTCATTCTGGAATTCGTTCCTCATACTTACTGACCCAGGGGCGCCCGAGCTTATGCAAAGCAAATTGGTTTATGCATGAGGCTCCCCAAACGAACAGACAAATGGACGTACACACTCGTAGAGTTCCCAACGAACGCCTGCATACAAGAAAACTCACACGGAACCCCAAACAGATGGGCTGATGGTATGACCCCCAACCGGTCGCCAGCCAACCAAGTGGAATCGAGAGTGCTGGCTAAGTAAATTGTTGGCATAGTCCTTGATTAGCTTACCCCAGCTCCAGTCCAGGCTGCAGCACGCTGGAGGTGGTCATAATGCATTTCAAAAACCACACGAGCGGAATATATACGTAAATGCATCCGCTCAGCAGCTGCACCTAAGTCTGCGTTTAGACGCATTACAAATTCAGTTTCGGGTAAAATTATGAATTTAAAATACGAAATAAATAGTAATTACTTAATGTTTATGAAATTATATTTTGTTTTTAATTCTATGAAATTATTAATATACTTTTAACATAGGAGAAAAAGTCAGTCAAAACCGAATTGATATTTAATTTTGGAAAGAAGGAAATAACTTTTAGATATGTAATTGAACTTTTGACTTCATTGGCTAAAGTGAATAATTCATTTTATTTGTTATTTCATATTCTAGTTTTATTTTCACTCTAATAAGCAGTTACGGTTATTTAGCAATTTTTTTGAGAGTATTTTTTTCATTTATGTAGTAATTTTGTAAATTTTTATTTAGAATTTTTAGTAAGATTAAATATTTTTCGTTGATTTTGCCGTTTCCTTATTTATGAGCAATCAAAAGACTAAAATAATAAATAATAAATTAAAAAGACTAAATTTTGTTAGATGTATTATAAAGTGATATAATTCTTAAGTCTTAGGTGTCATTATGTCCCCATCAAAATTTTAACTGAAATGCGCAACAGAGCCAAGAAATAAAATGCTTTTCAATAGCCCTTTAAGCGTTCACAAGCCCACAAAATATGCGAGTAAAGCTCGAGCCAGCCACACAAGGTGTCTGAGCAATGTTCATCCAATTGACCCTCAACACTGATAACCCCTTCCCAGTGCAGTTGTGATACTGGGTAGGGGAAAATCAATAAACGAACACAAAAATTTCTTCGGCTTACCAGCCAAATTGGATTTGTGAAAATAGAAAACCGGGCGACCCATTCAGATGGGTCCAATAGGGCACGGGCTGGGTAAGTAAGCAGATAATATGACATAAATGATTGGTTGAGGGCTGCGCCCTGTAAAAGTAAAAGCAGAGATTTTTTGTTAGCCCCATTGGGGGATTAAGTTGCACAGAAGCTGCTGCAACGATGATGACGACAAAAAAGTGCCGCTTTTAAATATTATGAAAGCCCAAGACCGGGCCTCATCACAACGAAAGCGAAAGAGAAAAAGCATAGTCATTAGTTTTAACGGCTCTTGAGTCCACTGGTCGAAAGCCAAAACTGTCCTTGTGCCAAAAATCGCGCATATGACTTTTCAAATGAATGACAGCAATTAACGCAGTCAATGAAGCCGAGGCCATTGTTTGTCTCGGTGCAACTCGTCCTGCGGCGAGTCCTGCTCGGCCATTAAAAGCGGCCATTGCCGCTGTCGCCGCAGTCACCGAACAATTGCAGTTCACGTCGGGGCCACCATGGTTATGACACATGAAACGAACCGGCTGAGCTAGTATGTTGGTTTCGACCGGTTGCTCGGCTTAGAACAAAGCTGCCGTTATCTGGCGCTGTTGCCTGCACCGCTGGAAACGTCCAAAACAAACAAAATGGCCACCAGCCCAGACCGGGACCACTAAATCTGTTATTTATATGACATCAGCGGGTTATCATCATGAGCAGCTGAGAACACAACCCGTTCGCCATGGCAAACAAATTTAAAATTCTTACGTAGTTGTGGTAAAATATTTAAAAGCGAAATCAAAGTGCATCTTTAATATGAAATTTACTGCTGTGAATGGGATCAACCCATCAGGTAAATGTTAATCACAGAATGCAGCAGCTGGCAGCAACTACGAAATTGTCGTAGCAAATGTCTATTATAACTATTCAGGTCAAATAGCAATGCAGCTAAACATATACGCTAAACATGCACACTCCAATCATTATAATATTATACTTTTCGAACCCATTTAGGTATTGATTTCATCCGCCTGTTTAAAAGAAGCAATTTTGGAACATATAAAAGCTAAAGACCCTAACTTTTCGTCTGTGAATTCTCCGCAGCCAAAAATAATATATAAATGAAAAGCTGTATTTAGATAATGTGCAATAAGAACTCATAGTATTTTCGTGGAAAAAGTAAATTTAATTTTGAAGGTTAAGGCAATAAATTGAACTGATCAAACGGGGAATACGCTTTTTATTCATTCAACATGTTCATTAACAGAAAGAGGAAAATGGAGGACGCAACCTGCGGCAATGAAAAGTGACATTTCAAAGGCAAACCAAAAACATTTCGCCTACATTTTCGCGTTTTTTTTAATAAGCCACGAGTGGCGCAACGAGCGGATCAGAGTAGAAAATTATGCATGTGACCGCGGCATACGCGTCGTATGTGTGATAAAAGCCCACCGAACAGCTCGAGTAAAGCTCGGCTCCAAATGTTTTTTTTTTTGTATCTATGGCACCGACATTGACAATCAGACCGAAAACGACTGTGTAGCAATAGCAACTGGGGTTCAATTTGACGGCGTACGTGTTGGACGCAAATTTCAAATCAGTTGCACATTCACACACACACACACACACACACACACACAAAGGAACACATGCAGCCAGGCCATCATTTAAATTCAAAAACGCGATAACGACCGGGTAATGATGAAGTGCAGCAACGAGCGTCGAAGTGGCCGCTGGGCATTGTGACATTGCAGGCGCCCGCCAAAATTGGTTACGCGTTTGGGTCAACAGCTGCCAACGTTTTGGATTACCGGGCACGGAGTGGGTGCCGCCGGTTGTCCATGTCGACTGGTCAGCAGTCGCCCGTTTGGTTTGTGACAGGACAAACATATTGGTGCCGGGGATGGCCAGTAATGATGGCTGGGAGGGAGCCGGCCACCGTTTGGCGTGAAAATGAGCTGGCGCTGATAAGTGGGATGCGAATGTGATTACTGTTGCAGTTCGACTTGGTGATAGAGCAGTCAAGTTTCAGGTGACATACTAATTGCAGGTGGAAATGAAATTGCATTATATCCTCATACAGAAGCGAGACTTCAAAAATATCCATGATATTGCCAAGTTATACCTCATATAAAATTTAAAAAACATTCATGTTTATATCAGTGTACACACACACACACATACAAATACAAGATCTAGCTGACGAAATTGCAATGTGCACGTGCTGCAAGAAATGAAGAAATATTGTAATACTGGCCCAAAGCCTTCATCTTTTTTGTGCTGCACCAACAGAAGCGCCACATCCAAAAAAAACCGGGCCCGTTTATAGCGTCATGTTCAAGATGCTAAACACACGCTCACACACTCCGTACTCGGACAATCTCACTCAGAGGACACTCAAAGCTGTTAGTGAAGTGGCCGTCCGGGCACAAACGCCAAAGTGCAATCAGCATCGTCAGCAGCCGCTGGAGCAGCACGCGCCTGGCCCACATAAAATGGCCAAGCCAAAAGCGGTTTTGAGAGCCAGACCTCTGCCACCACCAACACCACCAGCACCACCAACACGGCCGACCAGCTGCTGCCCATCATTTGCAAAAGCAATAAAACTCGCCGAGGAGGTGGCACTGACCCTTACCAAAGACTGCATCGCATATAAAATATTTTGAAAAAGCTGAAAAAAATACGAACTGTGGAGGATTGCGAATGTAGGCAATGCAGCAGTCAGAGATATGTGTGTCCTCAAATTACACACAAACAGGCACACATAAAAACAAAATATAGCTCAAATGATGCTGTGAATGTGAAAAATTGACAGCCGAAGTGTGAAGCCAAAGGGCTGAAATACATCTTGGCCAGTCAAGGATAAGTTAGCATTTTTGAGGCTTACGTTTTGGTATGAAGGCAGTTTCGTTTGTACTCTTAATTTGCGTGAATTGACGGTATGAATACAAAAATATTCTCAACGGGAAAAAGAATATATTTATGTTTAAATCACTATCAAATATCATGTTGATATAGTCAGATTATCCGTTCTAATAGCAGATATTCTTCAGTACTTTTAAATAGGCATTATCGCCATACAGTAAAAATTGTGTTGCTTGACCATTCCCATATGTTTTAACATAATGACATGATACACTCCAACTTATTATATATTATTCTACCAAAAATGCATGTCCATCGCATTGCTTTTTTCCGGCAAATAGCTTACTTTTAATTTATTTGTTCGTACATAAATACCGTAAAAATGTACATATTGCTTTAAAAATGAAAAGTATGCACACTGCAATTTAATCAATAATAATTATTATTTTTATAACAAAGCTGTTATAAGGATACCTTCGGCGCTGTTTGCAGTAATATTTGGTACTGAATTGTTGACTACTGGAATCACACTTACCACTAATTAAAAGAGTAGCTGCTATTCCACAGAACGCAGTTGTAATGCATGAGATATATTACAATATGAATAAATGTAAATATAAAATATGCAAATGTGTATTAAAAAATCCAAAAAAAAGTTCAACTTTCGTGGCATGTATTATTTTGAATCACTGCAATATAAATTTACAATTGTTCAAGTGTTTTGGGAACTCTAGAATTAGAACCGTTTACTTATTTACTTAAGAGTCCTATTGGCTGTTTGTGGGTCATAAAAATGTACTAGCTGCTTTTCCGGCATCGACATAAGCTGCATACAAAACTCGCATAAAATAAAGCTCAAGTTAAAAAAAAAAAAAAAAAAAAAAAACTAAAACAAAAAGGAGTATTCAGCCAGCCCGCGGCCCTTTGGTTGCTTTGGATGAATCTCGTCCTTTGGTCGTTCGTTTTGTTAATTGTGCGATTCTTTGCTTTGCTGCGCTTGCAGTTTGGCTCTGGCGACTCTTTTGCCCATTGGCTTTTTTATGGCAGAGCCGCTCTCTGTTGCACACATACATGCACACATGTAATTGTTAAAGGATTTCGTGCGGATTTATTGTTGCATGCTTTGTGCTTTGGGTTTGTTGTTTTAGCCCTTGAAAAGTTGTGTACATACATTGATAGGAATTTGATTTGTCAGTTGGTTAATTTATGACAGGGATTTCAGAGATTTATGCTAGATTGCATCATATGATTGTGGGCAAAAGAATGTAAGCGGATAAAGCGAAATTAAGGAAAATAGCGAGGAACTTAAGCTGTAGCTTAAACAAAAAGGCAAACGGCAAAAGGCGACCAATTTCGAAAGATCACCAATCAATGCTCAAAATTCAGTGAATCGATCCATCGCAGACTTTGGCACTTAGCCTCCATTAAAAAAATGCTTGCCTCTGCTTAACATTGGTAGTCTAAGTCCCCTAGCCGTCTGATAGACACATGGCCAAGTAAAATGACACTTGCAGCAGTTGGTACGATACGCTACTGAATTGTCTTTTTCTTGGTCAAATAAACTGTTAAAAATGCTGAGTATGCGCGATTCTGCGAGGCAAGAGCTTGGGCAAAAGTGGCAACTATCAGACAAACGCAACAACTGATGCCAAAACAATAAATGAGACTGAACACTATACAACAGCAGCAGCAGCAGCAGCCATCGACGAGCACAACAAATACAATGGAAACAGAGCAACAGAAGCGCCAAATGGCTGTCCAAAAAGGATATAAAGCGGCAAGAGCGAATAAGGAGCAGCGGCAATGTTTGCACTCGTTCGAGAATAGCGAGCACATGTGGGAAAGGGGAATCACTCGAAAATCGACGAAAATCCTTTTGCATGTTGTAACAAGTGGCCAGCATGCTGCAGCCCCCTCGCCACCCTGAGCCCATCCCCACAAACTTCAATCCGTGCAACCAAAACCGAAATAGTGGCACTTTTGGCTGTCTCTTCATCCGTTTGCCACACTTGCTGATTCAGCAGCCACGACGAAGGGCTGCGCAAAGTCCTTGGTACGGTCCTGCCCCTTGTTATATTTTTTTTTTGTTTTTGTTCCGTCTGTTTTATTTTGGCGCATATCTGCAGATATTTTTGCAACACTTCATAAGCCATAACAGCACTGCCAGCGAATGTGGTGAAAAATGCATCCAAATTAAATTTGCAACTCATAATTTTCGTTTACCACGTTTCAGGCAACAGTTGCACAAATAATTTCATTTTCCTCTTTGGCTTGAGGTAGAACACTTGCAGAAAGCGAGCTTGCAGATGGGCGTTAGATAAACTTCCATTTGCATGCAACAACAAAATATAAATGCACCAACCTTGATTCTTCCGGAGGGAAACACTCTCAACACAAATTATATATTGTGCTGCTGATTATTTTCAATTAGTAACCAGCCATTCGGTAATTATGCCTTAAGCTAGACCAAAGACTGAACTGCAATCACCAGTTGCAGCTGGCAACCACTTGAGCAGTTAAAACAACTACCAACAGTAGGCCCAAAAACAAGTGAAAACATTGTGTGTCGTGAAAAACAAAAGGGTTTTCTTTTCAAAAAATCAGCTCGCGATTGATCGTTCTTATGGTATCTATGCGCTATAGATGCATTCACTATCCGCAAAAACGAACTAACTAAATTCATGCTGTAAAGCATTTGAACAGACGGACATAGCTAAATCGACCTCCCTGTTAAGAATATTTATACTTAGAGAATCGGTGCGGATCGTAAAAAAGTTTATATTGTCTATGAATTCACATTGTTCAGAGTTATCGATCTATCTAGAAAGCAGTTCCCAAACCATATGCCTATTAAAAGCTGGACAAAGTGCTTGAATTTTGCCAAACAATTTTGTACACGTGCGGGCACATTATAGATTTTATTACTGTTTGAATATATGGTTATAATTATGGTTATATAATGCGTATAACAGCTGTTCAAGAACTTCGAAAAACAACTTATTTGCTGTTTTGCCGGACTCGATCAATATGTTTCTATGCACTGACAAGTGTTTAAATGCGTTTCAAGATATAAAAGGTACTAAAGCCCCACAACACACCTCATTCAGTTTCTGTTTTTTTTTCTAGTTCACATTGTAAAGTTTAAATTTATTGATGGCTGTTAACACCGCTCTGCTGCTGCTGCTTGCACCTATCCTTAGCGGTGCAGAAAAATCCGTTGATATCCTGGTGCCGAAGCTTTTGCGCACTATTCCGTTTATGAACGAAGAGACGATGAAGTATGACAGCGGCTACAAGGCAGATCAGGACGAGATTCCCTACATTGTGGCCTTGGATTTTAAAGGCAGGCGTTCTACATGGTTCTGTGCGGGTTCCATCATTGCCAACCGATGGATTCTAACAGCCGCGTCCTGCACAAATGCGGCCAGACTGGTGAAAATCAGCTATGGATCAACGCAGCGACAACAGCCATTATTTCAGATGCGTGTTTCCAGCAACTGTTTTCACGCCCATCCGCACTTTGACGAGTATTTCAGGAATGATATAGCCCTGATACAGACGCCTTACTTGCTGTACTCGCATGGAGTGCGAAATGTGCCACTGCCCAAATCTCAATCACTGTTTACAAATACTTGGCCGCTGTCTTCTGGCTGGGGACAGCATCGCGGCTTCAATGAGGTTAGAAACCACTTGCATGTGATGCAGATGGAGGTGTTGAGCAACAAGAACTGCAGTAAGTTGGGCTACGGAAGGAGGATTCGCCGGGAGATGTTGTGTGGCCGGATGGCCAACACGGAGACAAGTTGTCACCTGGACTCGGGCAGTCCCATGGTTTCAGAAACAAAACCCGTTCTAATTGGAATCGGTTCATTTGGCAATCAAAAGGGCTGCAAGTCGCATACGCCGCTTGGCTTTACGAGAATCACGTCGTATATGGACTGGATCGATTCCGTGATGGCAAATCACGGTTGACCTCTCGCATTAGCAAATGAAGTAAATAAAGGTGAGCGATAGCGATTGACGTGGTCTTGTTAAATTTTGTAAAGGCAAAAGTTTCTTTGGGTTCTTGGAAAGATTAATTTTCTTTCATGTGAAAACTCACAAAGTGGATTTCAGTCTGAACCAGGCCAAATCTAATTAACACTAATCAAGGCGCAGCTTCGACCGGAAGTGGAGTTGCTCTCTGAATGCGCTTCATTCTGCTCAGTTTCCGGGACAGCGTCTCCAATGTCCAAGCGGACGCGCGAATGTCACAAGTGTCGTGCAAACATTTCATTAGGGCCAAATTTTGTGTGTTTTCTTTTCACAGCAGCTGCTAATGAGAAATTTGTGTCTGTGCGAATCCTTTTCAAGGTGCCAAGCGCAAAGGCGAGCGCGTCGCACGCCATTCCCAATTGAACAGCGCATGGAGAGCGGAAACAGCATGAAAATTAATTAAATTTACCCAAAAAAAAAGTGATAATAAAAAATAAAAAACGAAACGAAACTGAATAAAGAGAAACGAGAGATAAATGGCAAGGCAGAGCCAAATCTGGCTAACAGGCAAACAAATGGCCATCTAATGTTCACTGATTTTGTTTAGCGTTGATTTCGGCACAGTGGAATTACATATTCAAATGCACAGACAAGTGACAAGTGGCCCAAACGCAGAGCCTTTGTTTGTCTGCCCGTCATATATTAAAAGATAAATAAATCATAAACAGATGACGCGTTTTTTTTTATTTGTTACGCTTTTTGTGCCGCTGTTGGCATTGGCATTGGCATTGCCATTACCATTACTACTTTTCGCATTATTTATTCATAATTTCTTTTTATTGTGCTTTATTGTCAGGGCAAATAGCGAAGCTGCCATAGACTTGCCAAGTTTTTCGTCATTTGCCGCGTCACACGCACAACGAGGCGTATACGTCTCGTGCAGGTTCGCAGGGTTTTTGGTTTTTGTAAGCCCCCAACGTTTTTTTTTTTGTTTTTTTTTACGCTAGCTCAGCGCAATCAGTTGACACTTCCCTGAGCATGTCGCCATTTATCCAACAATGCTTGCCGCCCTCTGCTTATTTTGCAAATTTGTATTTCTTGTACAACTGTCACTGAGACACAGACGGGGCAGATAGTCGCACATCTGCACCAACAAAAATAACAGCAACACCAACAACAAAAACAATTATGGGGCGGCAAGAGTAAAAGGCAACATTCATGTCTCGCTTGAAGCTCCCCTCGCTGCCATCGCTTTCCGGCCATGGCCGTCGTCACACATGTTTCCCGCCTGTTTCTCGCTTGGCTGGTTGCTCCACGAAGGCAGTTGTCATCAGCATCAGCATCAGCAACTGTAGCAGACGCAGCTGATCGACGAAGGAGCAGGCAGGCGCCTTCGGCAGCAGTGCACTCCCTGTCATTATCATATGCCTCCTGATTTTGGGTTTCGTCTGTCAAAATCAGAATTCACTAAAAACGCCACGGCTAGCTAGACATGTTGTCTGTCTGATGACATTTGCCAAAAGTTGCAAAAGTATCTCGCTACCTTCTTAGTAAAAAGCAATTGAATTTTTTATAGTGTGAGGCTAAAGGCAAAACAATTACAATCGGTGTGCGTTTATTTACATATATAGGGTGTCTGCTCGTTGGTCTCATATTTCTGTTATCAATGTAATTTATAGACTCGCTGTACATTATTTACATTTTAATTTATATTTAAAACATTTTGTATGTACCAGAAAAAAAGAGTACATACACTTATTGCCTTTTTGTGTTTCGACCTAGTTAATCCAGCTGCAAAGTATACATTTGACATGGGTAAATTATCGTAAATCATGCATATGGTCAAAATAACTCATCCGTGTTTGTTTTTGTTGTTCAAATTATTTTCATAAACGAAATTATAATCTTCACTCAACTCATTAATAACTTAAGCTTTTAGCATATATTACTTTTGTATTTAAAAAAAAAATATTAAATAAAATATTGATTTGAAAAGTTTCTGTAAAATAGTGTGTTAAAAGTATTTATAGCGATAAAATATCAATATTCTTACTAACTCTTATATTAAAAGTGGATTTTACTACTTTTTCGCAAAGGAAGAATACTATGCAACATATTTAACATCAATCTTTGAAAATAAGATTATCTGCTTATTTTTCTAACTCCAAATGCTTGGGCATTTACTTTAGGTTTGAAATGATATCTCTTAATGGAATTAGAAACTACAAGCTGGCCTTTATAAAAACATATCACAGCCTAATACAAAACAAGTGCACAATTCCCAGCGAGTACTATGTGACGGGGAAAAACCCGCAGAAGGCACAGGAGTAGAAAGGAAGAGGGTTTTATGAGAACTCAGGAAATTCGAATCAAAGGCACACACAAACACTTCGATGTTAATTTTTCAATGGTGTTAAAAGAAGCGAGTGCAGGGCTGTGGATCTGGAGCATTTCACGGCACTTAATCCATATGTCGCAGCGGTGCTCAGGATGCAGGATTCGACGGAAAGGGCGAATGAATTATGTGCGACATGTACGAAAAATTACGCTTAAAAATTGCAATGATGAAAAATGAAATTTATTGTGTGAAAACAAGACGACCGGGGCCCTGGGGTGGGGTACAGGTTTGAACCCCTTTTGGCTGGCGCATTTAACACGCTTTTGAAATTTATAATGACATTTTTTTCAGCATGCCGTTAGGTAGGGAACGCGGAAGGGGGACAGAAAGAGGGTGTTCCACGATGAGCAGCCTAATTTTCAACGAGTGCTGTTCAAAGTTTTTGCGCATTTCAGCGTAGAAAATGCAATAAATTAAGCAAAATACTTGAGTCACCTTGAGCCTTGAGTCCTGATCCTTGAGCCGCGTTCCAACTTAATGGCTGATGGGATGGGGATTGGACATGAAGGGATGCCGGCGTAGTATTCTGTGCGACAGCAGGCGTCGCCTTGAAAGTTTATTTCTGCCCTTTTCTGTTCTTCTTCTTCTTTTTTTATTTTTTTGTTTGACTGAGCGCGTGATTAAATGTAAAATTGGATTTTTATTATTTGTTTGCAAAATATCCTTCGTTGTTGTCCTCGTCTGCCTTTTGGCAAGTTTTCAAATTTCATCGACAGTCCGGACTGTTAAGGGGGGGAACGCACATCAACATCCCATTCTAGTGCGCATATTTTGCGCAATTTTTCAAGGGGTTCGCCCGTAAAACCTTTTTAATGCGATTCCGCCACTCACTTTTGTTCTCCCCTCCCCGAAATCCAAAGCTGTTCTTCTATAGCGCGTCAGCTGCTTAGCATGCGCCCGGCATTTATAATGAGTGCGTTTTTGGGATCGGCCCTTCTGTTGCATGGAAGGGCTGAAAGCTTGCAGTTTAGATAGCTATAAAAAAAATACATGTGTGTCGCCTTATAAGATTATCCAACCTGTCGACTTTACGTTCACTCTCCTCCTAAATATAGCTATATATATATATTTATTCTTTCAGTAGCTGCTGTTGTTTGCCCAGTGCACACACACAGTCAAAATCCACCAGCTAATTGACACTAATTGCAAATAGAACGAACAACAATTGGATGTGGAGTTGCATTCCCTCTCTACTCTGTTGTTATTTCTGGCTTATGCCACTGCCTGATTATCGGACCAACAATTACGAAATCCAAAGCGCCAACAATTACAGAGGGCGCAGGCAGCCCGCCAAACAGTAAATGAATAGCTGAAAAATATTTGGTGCGAGTAATTGCAATAAAGTCGTCAATAGAAATAGAACCAGTGCTAGAACAGTCAGTCGAACAGACTGACAGACAGACAGACAGACTGACTGACAGATAATGCAGCAAATGCGTTTGCAATACTCGCATCCAAATCAAAATCCCATTGTGTAAATATGAAAATGGAGAGTGGGGATTAGGTGGTGAATGCTTGCCACAGGAGCCGCAGACGAGCGCTGCAGCCGCAGGACCCTCAAAAGTAGCTCAAAGTCTAACGCAGATGCAATAATTCAAAATTGTCTGTCAATTGCTTCGAGTGCGCAGCTATCATTGTTTATAATGCCATATCTAAAAGTACGCATATGTGTGTAGATTTTATGTTGTGTGTGTGTGGTTTTAAACGTTGATTTTCAACTGGTTAGCCAATGCAAATTTGAAACAATTGCAGTCAACATTTTGTGTTTGTAATTTTATAGTTAGTAGCGCGATAGTTTTGCGCGGATAGATTAGTGAGGCAAATAGCATTAGGCTAATTGAAATTGTTGCAGCCGCATGTTTAAATTTATTGAAATTACCCAGAAATTAAAGCGATCCAAATTGTACATTAAAGCGCCAGCCTGGTAGTAACTTTCAGTGTCAGTCCCTAAACAATTGGCGTGCAAATCTCTGAAAGCCCATGCAACATACAACATGCTTGTAATGTTCTCAATGTGTCTCAGCGGCGCCTGGCAATCAAAATGTCATTGCCGCCATTGCTCCTTGGCCGGGCCTTGTGTCCCAAGGATGTTGCCGACAATAACAGTAGAAGCCATAATCAAATTCTGTCACACTTAAAGCACTTTTGACACATTTTAAAATCAAATTTTATGGCCAGAAAACGTTTGGCAATAAAGCCAAGCGAATCGTGCTAAGCTGGTAATGATAATAATAGGCAAAATTTGGCAAAAATTTGCGTTTAGGGAGCGATGAAGACAATCACAGTGGCAGTGGCCTGCCAAGAAAAAAAACCCAGAACAAAAACAATATTAACAAGCATACATGTTACATGTTTTCGCTCACAGACAGACAGACAGACACATACACACACACACCCCCACATTAGTATTATCTGGTCATGTTGCTGTCGAATGTACTTAAATCCAATTGACAATTTGAAATTAAAATGCCGAAAAGTACAGCACATGACCGCAAAAACAAAACGAGCCAACGAGCAGATGCAGATGCAGATGCATATGCAATTGCAGCTATACAGATACAAATACAGATACAGATACAGATAGATACGCAGATGCAGGTTCTGATACAGATACAGATACAGATAAATAGAATGCAACGCTGCGCATTGCAAACGCAGCACATTTCGCTGGACAAATGTTTATGCATATGTGAGAGTGTGTGCGTGTGTGTGTGTGTGTGCATCGGACTGTGTATGCCAGGAATAGAAATTGCAATGTCAGCAATTGGCAGCAAAGCAAAATCTAAATAAACATTGTCACAAAATGCAAGCAACCTACTGCTAACTGGGACCCACCTCCGTGCCGCCCATAGCAAAAAGGGTTAGTGTATGCGAATGCCAGCCATGCCCGCCACTTCGAGTGCCGCCTTAACGAATCCTTGTCAATAAAATTGCCAACAGAACCAAGTGGTTCGGGCGTGTGCGAATGGTTATCCGTGTGTGCACTGCCAATAGGTAGTTAGGCAGCACACACAGTACACATCAGACAGGAGACAGGAGACTGGAGACTGGAGACTGGAGGCACAAGTGCAGTTTTGCATTTAGTTCAATGGCTGCCATGTAGCGATACGGATAAAGATACATTCACAGATAGAAAGATACAAATACGTCCTGTTGCTCGACACGGTGTTGGTTTCTTCACGTTTATGCCAATGCCAATGCCTGGCACTTGGGACTTTTGTCGTTTGCCTTATAAATAAATGCATTTTCGTTTGAATACCACGCCCACACGTATCTCTGCACACACACTCTCTCTCGCTCTCTTTG
Organism: Drosophila micromelanica; assembly: GCA_004143825.1. NCBI lineage: Eukaryota > Metazoa > Arthropoda > Insecta > Diptera > Drosophilidae > Drosophila > Drosophila micromelanica. The sequence goes on from SCDY01001088.1 coordinate 25,236, forward strand.
ATTTGTCAACTTAACGCTCCCCATTTTACCTCAACTCAATTCAACCCAGCCCATCTCATCTGCCCGTCACTCTTGTTCAAATTTCCATTAGAGCTTCCGGCTTTTGTTTGCATTCGCAGCCTTTTGCCTCCTGGCCAAGTTCCATTGCATTGTTAACTTGGACATTAGTCGACGACACCTTCTGCCACTCGGTCGGCAAATACCTGCAGGACATAATTTTAATAAACTTACTAACATGGTATCAGAACTGTTACGTCTCCCTCCCTTCCCTCATCACTAATGTGTGTTGATTAGAAAAGTTGCCTTTTGTATCAGTTTTACAATTGTTTAAATACTCAACTAAGCATGAAGGTGTGCTTACAATCATTATATTACAAAAACAAGTGACAATGAAAATGTTCGTTGAAAGGTTTAAAATGACTAGTTTTAGATAGTTCTGAGCTTAATTCCCGACAACTATGTATTACGATGCCTGTGCACATTTACATATATCTCAGGGCACTTTGCGCAACATTTTCCACTTAACCTAAGCATTCTCTCACTTCCAAATGTTGCACAAATAATACGCAATTATAATATGCTGTCCAAGTCTATCACAACGGAAGCCCCAAATGATACTCTTACTTTTCATATTACCTATTAGTTTAAAAGTTGGTATTAAAAAAATATCATGTCTGGTAATCGACAACTAAAAATTGTAGATTAAAAACTGAGAGGCAAGTTTGCATATCAACTATCAACTGTTGATGATGATCACAATATTGATCAGTCTACCTTTTACAACAAAATAAATAAAATTAAAAACATTACTATTTAAAAAAAATAAGCATAGCTATTGGAATGCATGTAAGAGTATCTTTGTGCTGAGTACAGGGTATAACAGGTCTGGCAATCTCGATTAGAGCACTTTTACTGATTTTCTGATTACAGGTACACGTGAAAAGCACTTGCACCACGAGTGCAGTCAACAAATTTTTACAGTTTGTATTTATTGTTAATTTTTCATTGTTTTTTGGTTTTGTTGTTAGAGGCAATAATTTTAACAATTAGAGTGGATAAAAAATGAAGCCGTTGTTGTTGACAATGCGACGATTGCGAAGTGCAATTCTACCAAAGAAGGGGATGAGGTTGGGTGGTTGGGTTTGGGCTGGTTTGGGATCGGCGTTAGCACACCCTGTAACCCTTTCTTTAGCCATTTATGTGTGTCAGTGTGCATGTGTGTGTAAATAACCAGCAACAATCACAACAGCAGGAAAAACAACAAAACAAAAGGCATTAAAAAGTCACCTTTGCTGCCAGGGGACGTGCACCACGTCCTCGTTGTTCGTCCTGGTTGTCCTTTTCAAATTGTCATTCTCCTTGTTTTATGCCTGCAGTTGCGGCTGCTGTTGTTGTTGTTGTTGTTGTTCTATTGTAGCTGTCAAACTAATTGTACGCAACAAAAAGCACAACAAATATTTTCTGTGTAAAACATTTGAAAAATTCTCGTAAGGGGCAATTGCACTTGGTGACAACAACAACAACAACAGCAACAACAACGCCATGAACTGTGACTGCTTGGCTAAAAAATATATGCGAAATAAGCAGGACAATGGGAAACGGCGTCGCTTTAAAGGGGGTCTTAGTTTCATTATTATTGTTATTGTTGCTGTTATTGTTGTTTTGCATGCTCTACAAATTAAGCAGCATAAATAAAAATATATATGTATGGCAGTGTTTTTTATTGTGTGTATGCAGGTTCTTCCTGTTTTCTACACTCCGCACCCAACCGACCGACATTCGAACTTTACGCCCCTTGCCAAAATTTTATTATTGTCGCGGTGGAAAATTTAAATTAGAATTCAGAAACACAACAGCAGCAACAACTAGAGCCAAATGAAACGCTATAAATTATCGCATCCTTTTTGGTGGTTGTTGTTGTGCTGTTCTCGCCTTTTAGCTACCCCACAGTCCACCGACTGTCGCAGGTAAATTTAAATGCGATTTGTTACGGTTTTGGCTTTGTCGAAATTAAAGGACATCTCAAGCGCGAGGACACGTCTCACAGGCGGTGTGGTTCGCGGTGGGTGGTGGTAGTTCAATTCGTTAAACATTTTACATTTTAAAATGGAGAATTATTGTGACAGGTTTTCCTAATTTGTACAGTATATTGTACATGAAGAGAGTTATGTTTAAATAGGAAATTTTATTGTTTGCATGGGATTTGGTCTTAAAGATTAAATATTTAAAAGATCTTTAAGTCTTCGTTGGTCTTAACTTTTTTTATTATCTCATGACAAAGGCACAACATTAGAGAAACACAAAAATTGAGATTGGGTGACTGTGTGACCTTTTGCTAATGACCCAAGCCCAACGATTTGCCTTTAATCGCTGACCAGGCAGGACCGCAAAGTCTCCTGGTTCCGGTTCGACTCCCACTGCCTTTGAAGTAATGAAATCAACGCCTTGGCACAAAGGAGGTGATAAATTTGGCGCATAAATGACACAAAGTCAAAAATCCCCAAGAAAATGTACTTTAATAAACTCGGACTGAGGCCTCGCCATTTAACGGCGGCAGCGTCTCAAATTTGTCTGCCCATGCTGCGCAAGATAATAAAAAATATAAAATTATCATAAGAAGAAAATGAAAAAAATTAATTTACATGAAATTTCCTTCTTTATTTCTTGTGCGCTTAAATAAATTATACACCAAGCGCGAAACCACAAGATAGTATTGAGAGGAGGGTGCGCAAAAATCGGTCGTAGTCCGCTTCCATTAGGCGTTATTAGTGCTGAGCACCAGCGCCCACCGAGTTTTCTTATTTGTTATTTTTTAGTCGTAAATTTCTGTACATTCATTTAAAATTTTGATTATATGGCTGTTTTTTGTATCAAACGTTTGTGCAGCGGGTCGAAAACATGAGATCTTTAATTGTTTTTAAAAGTATTACTTACTTAAATTGAGTTTGAAATAATTTTCGACATACCTGAAATGAAAGATTGTTTAACATTTAAGTATTATTTTTAAAATTTGATATTATTTTAATGTAAAAAGATTAAAATTACTAACATAGTTTAAAATATAATATTTTAATAGCTTAATATGAAATAGATACAAGGCAGACATTGCACAAACCCAATATACTCCTTTTCACTTCGTGACATCGCAGTCCCGTTTAACCGTTCACAGAATAATAACAGATTTAAACAGTCGAAAACGGTTTTAATTATTATTGATATGCATTAATTATTTTAAATTGGATGTCATGTAACAATTTTGTCTTGTCTGTAACACAGTTTTCGGGCTTTTTAAACGCTGCGGCGCACAGTTTAAAACCGCATCTCACACTTTAAGACCGAAATCAGTTTCAAGAGTCTCGAGCTACAGGCAAACCATCCATGGACAATAAGTCAACGATTACAAATTACTAGTTGCAGCTATGCTGGTGTCTCAATCTCCTGCTCCTAGTTGTGTGTTCGTGGTCCTGCCAACTAATTAAAAGGCTACAAACGCGCCTGGCTCTCATGCTTTGGTGTTTGGTTGACAACAACAGGAAGATGGCAACAACAACAACAACAACAAGAACAACAACAAGGGGGAAACAAAGGGAAAGACAACAAACAAATAGCGAGGCGACTGTGGCGCAGTTTGCTGTGATTTAATTAATTTCAATGCATAACGTCAACTGTGAAACCGGAACCAGAGACCGAGCCCAAGCCCGAGTCTGAACCCAAGCCCAAACCGGAGCCCATGCCCGACGCAGTCAAACTTGACACCGAAAACCGAACCCGAAAGAGAGCCTCAACTAGCTGGAGCAACGGACAGGACGAGAGCGAGGGCAGCCGGCAACTGGACTGGAAAATTAAATCGAGTATAATTTTTTGTGACTTTTTGCTTTAAATTTAACGCCATAAACAAAAACAAGCAGCCCAGTGGATGACAATGCCGACTAAAGGACAAGAGGCATCCAGATAGAGAAATTCTGCCAACTGGACCAGTGTAAAATTCAAAACAGCAACAGTACCAACAACAACGTTATCATAAACCTTAAAGTTTCTGTTGTCGTCCGTCCTGCTTGCTGTAAGCATTTTTCCACAACATTGCGTTTCGACTTTAATTAGCATTTTTGCATATCCAGGGGTTGGCGTTAATAGAAAGGGTGACTAGCACAGGGGTTGTCGTAGGTAGAAATTTACATTTCCCATTAGACAAATTGTGCTGGTCTATATTAACTTAAGCGAAAGTAAAACAAGTAAAAAGTTTGCAACTTAATGTTGTAAAATCGCTGTAATAATAAAATAATATAAAAAAACAAAAAGAAAGTCCACGAATAAACACGTTTTCAGCTATCTATGTATATGGATAACACAATATTGGGTCATGGAAATAATGTTGAAAAATTCGAAGTTAAACAAAATAAAAATGTTGTGTGTTGCGTATGTTGTTTTAAAGTGTTAAACAAACCAAAGAACCTTTCCCAATTCAATGTACGTTGTCCATGGCTAACGTGTTTCTATTCGTATCTATAGAAATTATGCAGGCAAATTTATTACAGCACAGAATTTAAATGAGTTGAAATCGTTGTCATTGTTTTATTTATACAAAATGTGCACATTGTTGTTGCAGCAATAATGAAAGTTACTCAATTGGAATATTTCAACTTATGTGCTTAACACACACACAGACGAACACATAAACATGCACAGATACAAGAACAATGAAAGTGAACACTTGACAATGCAGCTCCATCCCCGACGTATACCATGTTCTGTGCTGCAGCTGTACCCATGGGAATCGCCAATTTATGCGCCACCCTCACGGCCATGTTCCCCGTTTACGGCGAAAGTTCGTCCGTCAGGCAGACAGTTCCTCAGTCCATTAGCCAGTTGGTGGTCCTTTGTTGACTTCATTCAGTTTTGCGGTACATTTGATTTGTATTTTTGTTCTCAATTTTTTTTTTTACTTGGGTATTGACATTATTTCTCCGTTTGACATTTTGTGCTTTTAACTGCCCAGACAGACACCCGAAATCAAGCGAATCTTTTTTTCGTTTTTCGTTGTCAACTGTCGTCATTATAATGTCATCCGACAGAAGGTCCAAATGAATGGCAATCGAACGAGTTTAAGTTGAAAGTTGTTTGGGCATTCGTTCTTGTCCTTGGCGCGTGTTAGTCGCAACACAAATGAAGCAGTTGAAACTACTACGGAAACTACAATCGCCAGCCCGAATGGGACACAACAAGAATAAGAAAGGTATGGGTCTTATGTTGGGATTGACTTAGCTGAAGGATTTGCAAAAGATACGAAGACATAAAGCTTAAATTGGAATAGCAGCTCAAAGTTACGCATTAAGTATTACAGTTCCGCATTCTCAGTTCGCGGCTCTTTAAGCCTGGCCCAAAAACGGCTTTATTTCAGGTTTAATTTACACACAAGTTGCACACAAAGACAATTGAAAGTGTCTCAGAGAACTCTATTAAAAATCTCTTAGAGCTCTAAAGCATAAAGCAGATGAATAAGTATATGCAGTAGCGCAAGCTCTAACGGTAGCTGGGACAGGCTGCCACTGCACAATGGGGCTTGGTCCTGAAGTTGTCGCCTTGGCTATAACAACCTTGCGCCCAGGAGCAACAACAATGGGGGCTGGAGCAAATGCAGCCAAGACGAAGACAACGCTGCTGCTGTGGATGAAGATATTTGTTTTAGGGATAAAAGGAATTCAGTAGGGCTTAAAAGTGCGGATGAGTGCCACTTCATGAGCAGCACAAGGAGCGAACCGACATAGTCGACACACGCGACAATGACGAGAGGACGAAGAGCAGCCCGAGGACGAGCATGACAATGGATCTTAGAGGTAACTGCTCGGAGGGCATAAACAAAGCGCGCGCGAAAAGCGCTCAAGAAAACACCGAAGAGTTGAAAATGACGTTAAAGTAAACAAGATGAAAATTAAAAGCAAGCCGACTCGCCGTCCAAAGTGTAATGTAAAGCTCGGCGCGAAGAGAGCTCGACGGCTGTGCCAGGATTTGATTTAAAAATGGAGTGGTATTTAAATAAAAATCTTGTTGCATATTTACAAGCATTTGGACGAATGTATGCACACACATGGGAACGCCGGGAGCAATTTTAGTCGCAGCTTAATTGTCACTGGAAACAGTAGGAATGGATAGTTGGGCACTTCGTTTTTTATTTTTATTTTTTGCTTTCGGCTTTTGGGTGCACTCTGTGAATAATTAAAACCGGCCAAAAAGAATGCAAATGTGGTTCGCTTTACAACATTTTACTCTCATTCCGTTTGTATACCCTTGTGAAGGGTATTCAAAATTTTGCTATTAACTCTTAAGGTATACAATTTTAGCTGTTTTGTATTCCAATTTGAAGTATAAATGTAGATTTAATTACATTTTCTTATGCTTATATAGATGTTTCAATTCTCTTAAACACCGAAGGGACATAAAAGTACTGCAACTTATGTCCTATATATATATTGCAACAAAAAGTTGTATTGGTAAAGTGTTACACATAGCTAGTCATAATTCAAACACGAACATGAGGCTTATACAGTTGGACGGTAGAAGAAATCAGAAAACGACATGCCAAAAATTTATTTCCCATGATTCATTTGAATGCAAATTTATGCAAAGCGTGTCAATGTGCTAACAACAAAAACAAACGAGTATCGGCAAATGTGTGACTGAAACTAAAAAATAAATAAAAAAATAAAATAATCCCAATCCTAGGCGGCGGCGTACGTGCAAAGTCAACAGAGCTATGGGCACAAGGGGGTGAACGGGTGGGAGGGGAAACTGAAAACTGTGCCAGGGAATGGCTAGTCAAAATAAACCAGTTTCGGTCCTGGCTGATTGACGCGGCCAACAGTCGACGCTCTAATCCGTTAATAGAAACATTAACGAGGCATTTTTCGAAAATTATTTCAAGCACGCGACACCAAGAAACGAACCAACGAACCGGGTACAACAGCCCCGGCATGTAGAAGTCAGCTGGCTCTTCAGCACGTCAGTCAAGTTCAAAGTGGAATCGTGCACTCTACAGTGGCTGTTGTTAGTTGGCGAACGATATTGGCTTTGTTAAGGAACGGGGTACTGGCAGCCAAGAAGAGGCCAGTCACGTGATGGGCGTCGTGAAAAAACATTCTCATTTCGCTTTAATTTTGTCGATCGTTAACCCTTTGCCACTGACTTTTGGGGTGGACTTCAGCTGGTTGCTGTTGGTGCTGTTGGTGCTGTTGGTGCTACTTCAGCTGGCAATCAGAGCGCGTCAAGTTGTTGTTGTTGCTGCAGTTCGCCTGCCTGTAAAGTTGAAGCAGCCCTAAATAATTGCATTGTAATGCGAAATAGCTAGCACCCAAGGGAATCCCCCCAAACCGTATACCCACATTCAGCCCTTCCACTTGTTTTATACGCTTGGCTCCTGTTATTTTTGCACGTTCATATGCCAGAGAACCCCGGCACCACACAGCGCACTGTGTTTATGTGTCGGTAATTTCCAATCTCACTTTGCAATCGTTTTACAACATTTTGCTTTTATTTTATGCCAGAGCGTCGCTGGCAAGTTTTTGATAGCCAACTCCTCGGCAGGACTCGACCCGCTGTTCCCCAGTTTTTTGTTCATATCTCTCCTTCTTCCAACCTTGTTATTTTAGCTCTTATTGCAACTTACTATTTATGTGTCTGCTGCAATTATAGCGGAAACTAGTTGAGTGCCACAGTGGGACCACTGGAACGCAATTGACCGTGGTACATTTTAGAGTACAACACGGATAAATGTAGAGTCTGACCTAGATGGTTCATTTGCCATATTTCGTATCGGATGCGAATCTGAACCGGGGTATATGAATTATGATACCATCATACCTTCAAATGTGTGTCCACTCTTGTTAAATTTTATCTGATTTTTAGGAACATATAAAGGACGTAAGCTAATAAAACTTTTTATACACTTGGCTTATAAAATCCAACATAGCTACAAAACGAAGTTGGAATTAAAAGAAAATCCTTTATTTTTAAACAAATTTACAGTATACCCAACCCACAGTACAATGTGCGCTGGCCATAAAAACACAACTTATTGCTAATTAGTTTTAAATCGATGACCAGAAACGTGCAGACTTTATATTGTCTCTGGCCGTATCCAAGGGCGTTGATGTTGGCTGCACATAAACATAAACCAAATCTGCTTAGGAAAAACCAAACGTTGGTATAGAATATTAAAGCAGAGTTCACACAGCTAACCAAGTTGAAATTGTTCTCGGAAAAAATTATGAATATTCAATTATTTAATTGCTTACACACAAAGATAATAAAAATATAGTTTTAATAATATCGTGCAAGACAAGCATTCAACTTTTCTTATATTTCTACACTTTGTGTTGAGTCTTTGTTGATCGTCATCTTCTTTTGCCAAATCGCAGTCCTCTTAATTTGTCGTCCTCGTCGAGTTACTCTTCTTCTTATCTCGTTGCTGTGCATAGTGCGATTTAAGTAACCCAAACCCACATTTATGTATTATTCACAAAAAAGAGCCCAACACGATCAGTCTGAGTCTGTGTCAGCGGGTATTGTTGTAGGTAACATCATTAGCGAAAGCTTCTCTGCGATAACTTTTCATATCGCACACACTTTCTCTCTCACTCTGTCGCTCTCTTTCGCTCTGTTACCCTTTGTCTGAGTGCGCTGTGGCTCGCTTTGTTTTCTGGCTTATTCTCTGCTCTCTGCGCGTTATCCCATCGCAAATCCTTCATTGGCGCATTGTGTTGTTTATCTTGCGAGTGCTTGCCTACATTAGAGCAGCTGCAGCAGCCGCGGAAGACGCTGGCTCTGTTATTTGAATAAATCGTGGCATACTTTGCGGTTGGATGCGACCGACTTTAAATCTCATTTGAATTATTATGGCAAAATGCATGACAGTCGCGATGTTGTCGCATTCTGTTGCATACTTTATGGCGTTTTAAGTGCTGAAAGTGCCAAAAATGTTTTTCAGGTGTCAACCGTTGTTATTTTTTAGCTCGCCTTCTCCTCTTTTGAAAATGCTTTGCATACGCTACATATGAATTGTTGTCTGCAACTCATGATCCACTCGCTGCAATTAGACATAGATGTGAACACAACACAGACATTTAAAAAGCAGTATTCTGCAGTTGTGAATATGTATGTATATTACAACATACCCTGTATAACAAGAAAACGAGTGTAAAAAATTTAAGTTTTGAAGATTTCATATATGTATGTAAGCAAGTGTATTTGAACTCATTTAGTTTTTAGAGCCCCATATTAAATTTCAAAGGCTATTTACAGATAAAAAGTGCATAACTTTTACTGAACCTTTCATTTTTCTATTACATTTATGTCGAAAATCATAATATTTGGCGGTTTATTTAGTTAAGTTCTATGGGTTGTTAAATGTCCGAAAAATTTGCAAAAATTGCTTCAATCTTTGTTTTTACCGTTTTAAAACTAGAATTGGAAGTTACAGTCACCGTCCCAATAATCAAGAAGATTCCTTTCCAACTTGTGATACATTGCGTAGTCAATTAAACCAATAGGAACGTTCCAGCTAGTTATAGTTAAACCCATATATTTTTGAGAAATGATTGATTTTTGTACGCCGTTAGATGCCAACACCTTTTTAAACCTATCCGTAATGATGCCAATAGCACTTCAAAGCTCAACCATCGACGGGAGCACTTGCTTAACTTCTTCTACCGTCGATGGGCCAATCCCAGCTACCAAATTGTGCAGCCACTTGATCATTAATAGCGAGCCGCGCGACGGCTGCATATGAGGAGGTGAGGGGGCACGGAGCCGGAGCTGGAGCTGAAGCCGGAGCCAACGGAGCTAACAGGGCCGCGCGCTATTTAACAGCTTCGAGGAATTGCAAACGTAAATCAAATGCCACATTTTGCAGTGGCAGACCCGGCAGCTTCCTGCGACTTCCTTTGGATACTCGCTGCACGTTTATTTTATTTGCAATTTTTAACAATTTGAAGCTGGTGTGGGGAGCACTGGCAACGTGGAGAGGCAACCAGCAGGGCGCAGGGATGCGCACTCACATGTGCACCATCTTTGCAGGAATGCAACAAACGAAGCGTGGCAGAGAACTGTTGCAAGTTGCAAGACTCGGCGAGAATTGCCGGCTCGAATGGCTGCCAACTGTTGGCTGCTGTTGCGCTAACAAGAACAACAACAACAACAGCGTCATCCGCAGTTTTGATTTATTATTTTGATTCCTGTTACTTTAGTACCTGCCAGAATGCTGTTGGGGTGTCTTTCTACACACTCATCTCTCCCTATTCAACCTGCGGCAACATTGTCCTTGTGCTCTCCCTGTCGCCTTCTTTATTATCATTCATACGGTTTTCTGGTTTTATTGCTCCAATTATTTGATATTGTTTGCTTTTCAATTATGCCGCCCTCTTTCTTTTGCTACTGTTGTACAGGTGACTTTATGGATGGTATACATGAGTTTTTCCTCGCTCATCAAAGTGTTTGAAATATGATAAGTGTACGGCTAGTGTTGATCGTTATGACAGCTGTCCCTTTAATATGGAATAGGGATCAGGTTAGGTTCATATTCAAACAATGAACAAAAACATTTTAGGATTAGATATAAAATAAATAATTTATGCGTAAATACAGATCATCATTCCTGAACTCCACGGTATTGTCCAGCTAATGTGATATATAAGATAGCGCTTAAATCTGGATCAACGTCTACATATCCAATTATCAAGAAAATAGATGGAGTGGTATTGTAACTGTCGCTAGTTTTGGGCACTAGAAAATGTTTGGCGCGTAAAGGGCTATTGGTGTTATGAAATATGCAATGTTTCCCTATTTGAAGTTTTTTCTTTTTCTTTTTTATGCTGCCGTATACATAATTTTTATTTTGCAGCCAAAGGATTAGTGGCACTAAAAACAACCCAATGCAAGCGAATGTCAAAAAGAGACAGGGAGAGAAAAGTTTAATTGCTTAAAATGGGACAGCAAAATAAATTGGCCGTCGCTATGTGAGCAGGGATGTCCGGCTGCGTTTTATAATATTTTTCATGCAATCAAAGTAAATTAAATCAAATCAAATGTTTTGCTATGCACTTTCATAGGAATTTTTAGCTAAAATTTTAGTTTTGCTTTGACAGTTTTCCTTTTAAATTAACAACATGAAATTGACTCAAATGGACCAAAGCTATGATATTGGTGGAGTCTTTTTATATTTGTTCACGAGTATATTAAGTTTGTGCAATGTCCGTCATGCTGTCCGTTTGGATAAACACAACTTTTTTCGGTGCTAATGAAGATAGAGACTTGAAACTTTGGATATATTCCTGTAGTTATCGTCTTCAAAGTGTTAAGATAATCAAAAATGCCTACAGTTTTTGAGCTAGTCACCAAATTTAGGATTTTTTATATTTAGTAAATGTCTATCTTGAAAAACCTGACTAATCCCTTGATAAATATAGCTAAATATAAAGACCTACATTTACTCTTAACGTCATTATACATGCAGAGCGCAACTCGTTTATTTAAATGCAAATCGCTAAACCGCTTGCCAAATGTCGTTGTGTCCTACCATTTTGTGCGACCTTGTTAGAACACACTTGTGAATATTTATTTGTATACCCTGGACCCATTAAAAATGGATTAAAAAGGTATAATAGTTTTGTGCAAATATATGTAACAGGCACCTTCATCCTTGGGATATTTTTTTCCCAGTTTTTGACGACGAAACTAAGTGTGCCGTTGCAGTAAGAGCTGTGGTGCCCAAGTCGATATCACAGGCTCTAGCCTATTTACGGGAAACGCCAGAAACTTTCTTTGTTTTGCTTTTTTTTTTGGTTCGTAATTTTTGGTTCAAGGTATCCCCAAGTCGAGCGGTCCCGACTAAATCAATCTCACTTTTTATGTACATTTATGTTTATGTTTTGTACGTATGAAAAGTGAAAGGCTCATTTAAAAAAAAATTCACAAAAAGCCGAGCACAAATGCGCACTTCACTTTGGAGTATTTTCTTTGGCTTTTTTTATACCCTGAACCCATTGAAAATGGGTGAAACAGGGTATTATGGTTTTGTTGAAATGTATGTAACAGGTAGAAGGAGGCATCTCCGACCCCA
>SCDY01001089.1:0-37331 GCA_004143825.1 Drosophila micromelanica
TCTTTTTGTTCATGGTTCGGCCATTAGATGAATTCTACATTTCAGTTTTAAAATAAAATTTTTGGTCAAAATTCATGTCAAAACTTTTTGAATATAATATAAGCGAGTATTTCAAGAGCTAGACTCTAGTCTAATGCTATCGGCTCATCATCCTGATCATGAAGATATATTCGTAATACAAAGTCTTTCCTCCCTTACCCAGTTTCAATGGGAAATAAGATATGTTTTTAAGAAAGACAAATGTATTAGTTGAGTGACTAACCCAAGAAGTAAACGAAATAAATAATGGCAAGGGCAGGCTTTAACTAAACAATGCGTAATAAAAATGTCAGTAAAATAAAAGGAGAACTTTAACTGGCAAATGAAAGCCATCGTCAAGCAGCAAAGTTTCATGTTACTCGTGTCCAAATACAATTTATCTCGGCTTTTATCGAGATGTGTAGTAGCTTTTTTTGTAAATCGGGATAAAATTGCTGTCCACTCAATTGCCATCTATAAATCTACGCGTAATTGCTTATGGCCATGTTCAGCAATTAAAAGCAAATCAAATGGCAAGGCGACAAGATTTTCCTCGGCCTTTTCATTGCAATTGCGATAGGTTCATAAAGCGCCGCCACTTGACCACACAAATAGTCAATTGTAGCTAATCTTGATGGCAATAGAAAGTGACAAATTGATCTGAAACTGTGGGGTCGTTTGGGAATTTTATGTCCACTCAAGTTTCCCATTTATATGAGCTCTTTTATTCTACTTTTCAAAATGAAACAACCTGAATTTCAATTTCTCCATTTTTCCGCCTGATGATATGGTCGACACTGAGTTAAGTCTCATTCCCATTTGCATTTTATTTCCCATGGTTGCGTTTTGCAATTTCGTCGCAACTCCTGAAAATCGAAGATTAGGAAAAGGGTTCCCCTCTGGCAAGTTTCACTTTTCAACTTTAGTCGAGCACGAAATTGACGTAGCAGACGAATAACGTTTAATCTAGGGCCCTAAGGCCCGGCAAGCAGAGTTTTGGGAATAAGAAAATGTCTGGCGCGTAGCAACTACTACTAAACATATGTGTATAAAATCAGTTAAGCGCATGTTTGAGTAAAAATTTTAGAAGATACTTCTTTAAGCTTTACAAGAAAGTAATAAAATAATCTTGTGGAATGAAACAAAAAAAAAACCAAAGGTAGTAATTTGGACAAAAAATGACCAAGAATCTTTACAAAAGGGTCAAATTGGAGCTTGAAAGGTGTCAGTCGTGTAAATGAATCATGTTAAGCAAAAATAGCATATATATATAAATCTTTCAAATAAAATTTGGACCTGATCGATCAGCGCACCTAAATTGTTGCAATCGCAATCACATTTGATATCGCGATGCAGCTGTCAAAACAAACTGCCCGTTAACCCAACTGTTGTTGACCAATTTATTTAGCCCCACTTATAGTTGTTGCTACACCCGCCGCTTACCGCCCGTTGCCTACCGCCCACTGGCAACCGCTTGCCGTTCAGTTGCTGACAGCGACAGCCACATTTAAAATCTATTAGTCCACCAACTGCAAATGCCGGCAACTGCCAAATGGGCAACTGGTGACTCGAACGGCAGAGCCTGTTTTCTGTTTTCGGTTCATGTCCGCGCCAGAGAGCAAACAAATTTAATAAAGCGCTGCACTGGCAACCAAAACAGAGCCTCGTCCCCGGCGGGCAACGCTGTAAATTATGTGCAACAAATAAATTATTTTCAGCTCTGTCATTTGATTAAAATGTTCAAGTGCCAGGCAATGGTAAATGAATTGCAGAGATGTTGCGCGCTGACGGGCCACAGGACGGGCCAATCTGTTGCATGCAGCATAGGCAGCACAACTTGCAACTGATTAATAATTTTAGGTTTTATAAAACTATATATTAAATACAAAAAAAAATGGGCTCGATCGATATTTAAAAAAAATAACAACTATAATTAAAAGACGGCATCGATGACCCTTAAAGAAATTAGAATATTAAACGTACATTCCTTTCTGGGGAATATATACAAAAATTTTTATGCATTGTAGCGCACATAGAAACACATTAGCATCACAACAACAATAACAACTGAGGGGACTCAGGCCTTCGCCTGCACTTTGCGTAGACCCGATTTCTTGGCCGGCTTCAGGACAAAAAAGGAGCACATAAGTGTGTCATCGACAGACATCATAGCACCTGCGTTGTCGAACTCGCCGCAGTAGTTGGGCGCCGAGAAGATGGTGATCAGCTGGCGCTTGGCAAAGAACTCGTAGCCGTCCTCAACCACCTGATGGGCGCGGCAGATCAGATCGAACTTGAAGCGATGCACAAACTTGCCCACCGTATCGGCACCAAAGGTGACACTTACGCCGCGGTCATTTTCGCCCCAGCCCATAATCTTCGGATCCGGATCGGACCAGAGCAGATCGCAGAGCAGACCCTTGTCGGGCACATCGCAAGGCCGCGGCAACTTACTGATTTGCGACATGTTGTTCAATTCCGGACTGAGCCCGCCATGGCAGCAGAATATCTTAGTGTCCACAATGGCAGCCACTGGCATGCAGTTATAGCAGTCGACAAAGGTTCGCCACAGCTTGATCGTATAACGCCGTTTGCACTCATCATAAAAGCCATAGATTCGATTGATGCCAGCGCTCTCGTGGTTTCCACGCAGCACAAAAAAGTTTTGTGGAAATTTAATCTTGTAGGCCAGCAACAGGCACAGGGTCTCGATGGATTGTTTGCCGCGGTCCACATAATCGCCCAAAAACAGATAGTTCGAGGTGGGTGGGTAGCCACCGTAATCAAACATTCTCAACAGATCCGTAAACTGGCCATGTATATCGCCGCAGATCTTCACCGGCGCCGACAGCTCCAGAAGCATGGGCTGCTGCAGGAAGACGTCCCTACAACGAACACAGAGCGCTCGAATTTCCGTCTCCGTGAGATGCAGTTGCTTGAGTCGCCGGACCTCAATCAGGGATAAAATGATCTGATCGATGTTTACTATCTGTTCGCCGACCACTGAAACTCGCTGCGACTGTGGCTGCCCCGACATTTTGAACCCTGATGCGCACGCGACTCGTGCGGCAGACAACAAGAATTTAAGCAGTTAGCACACAATATAAGTGTTCGGAACATACAAAATGACCAACGTCACCTTAAATAGGCAATTTATAATAGTTGCTGATGTTATGATATACATATGTTGACACTTGCCTCCAAGCTCCACTTTGTTGTACTGAGCTCAATCTGAATCTGACACACTGGGCTCTGATTTTGTACTCTTGACTCTGAATGTCACCCTGCGCCTCTCCGATGGATGCAACACGTCGAAGGTAATCATCAGATCTTTGTCAACAAACATGGAGGCGCCCGCATTATCGTACAAGCCGCAGTAGTTGGGTGCGGAGAAAATGGTGACTAGCTGCCGCTTGGCGAAGAACTCGTAGCCATCCTCCACCACCTGATGGGCTCGGCAGATGAGGTCAAAGTCGTACTTATGCAGAAATTTCTCAATTACATCGCGGCCATAAAGGAAGCTGACGCCACGATCGCTGGGTGAATAACCGAAACCAATCCGATCGGGATCGCTCCACAACAAATCGCACATCAGACCCTCATCCGGGACATCCGTGGGTCGTGGCAACGTCTCTATATCGCTCAGAGACTTCAACCTCTGGCTCAATCCGCCGTGACAACAGAAGATCCGATGCGCAATAATGCCTACCACTGGCATGCAGTTGTAGCAATCGACAAAGCTCTTCCACAGTTTCACCGTGAAGCGGCGCTTACACTCATCGTAGAAGCCGTATACGCGGTTTATGGTCTGCGATTCGTGATTGCCGCGTAGCAAAAATACGTTCTTGGGATACAGTACCTTTAGCGCTAGTAGAAACGTGATGGTCTCCACAGAGTTTTTGCCACGATCCACGTAATCGCCCAAAAATAGGTAATTGACAGTAGGCGGAAAGCCACGGTGTTCCATTATCCTCAGCAGATCCATAAACTGACCATGTATATCACCCACAACGCGCAGAGGTGGATTCAAGTATAACAGCATCGGCTCCTCCATGAAGATTTCCCGTGCTGAGAGACACAGCTGCATCAGGTCCGGTTCGTGGAGTTGCACCTTCTGCTGTTTACCCCCCCGGAACGACTTTAGCTTGGAAATCATTTCGAGCAAAGTGAACTTGCCCTCCAGACTCGTAGAGCTTCTCTTAGATCCTTCGTTCCCTTTCTGCTGCGGATGCTTCAACTCATCGGCGCCGGAAGACGTCTCTAAGATTGGAGGACCCATTTTACAACGGAGTTGATTTCATGTGTTTTTTTTTTCTTTTTCTTTTTTTGGTTTTTTTTTTTTTTGTTATATAATATAATAAAATGTAATGTCATATGTCCTATGTAATGTCAAGTTTCTTAGCAAGACAACTCTTTCAAAGTTAAAATAACGACTTAATGGATGTAAATGTACTTATATTATTATTATGATGCAACAATACATTTCAAATTTAGACAATCTCCTGTTAAAAAACAAAAAAAATTAGGTTAGTTTAGGTCTAAGTCAAGATACTTATTTACGTACTACAGTGCCTTTATATATACCAAATTATCAGATTATTATTTATGCACATGGCAGCACCGGCATTGTCAAAAATGCCGCAATACCACTCAAGTATGGACTTAAGCCACCGTGACATAAAAAAATACGCGATCTGAGATTTTTTTATATTATTTTCTTTATTTAAGCTGTTTAACATGTTTTTTTTTTATATTCGAAAATTTCTGACAAAAAGATAACTAGATTCTGTGATCATCTGCCGAACATTGACTGGAGAATATTTACCAACAGTCAATCAGCCCCGATTCACCGATTGACTTAAGGAAATGATCACTAAATATCTGCTAGGCTTAATTAACGACTTAATTTCAATTGCTCTGGAATTTTCCATCCCATGTATAAAAAATATACCTCACCTTCTATTTATTTATGCTACTCAATATTTGCTCCAATCTGTTGGCGGGGTCGCGTTTGGTTGGCTTTAACACAACCAGTGTAATAGTCAGAAATTCATCAACACACATCATGGCGCCGGCATTGTCATATTCGCCACAATAGTTGACAGCCGAGAAGATGGTGATCAGTTGGCGCTTGGCGAAGAACTCATAACCGTCCTCGACAACCTGATGGGCTCGGCAGATTAAATCGAAGTTAAAGCGCGAAATGAACTGGAATACAATGTCAGTGCCAAAGGTGAAGCTGACGCCGCGTGAGTTCTTGGCCCACCCCAAAATAGAGGGATCTGGATCGGACCAGAGCAAATCACAAAGCAAACCATTTTCAGTGATCTCACACGGCCGTTGCAGATTGCGTATATCGTTCAAGTCGTGCAGCAAAGGACTCAGGCCGCCATGACAGCAAAATATCCTGCTCGCAATAATAGCAGCCACCGGCATGCAATTGTAGGTGTCCACAAAGCTCCTCCACAGGCGCACAGTGAAGCGGCGCTTGCACTCGTCGTAGAATCCGTACACCTGATTTATACTGGCCGACTCATGATTGCCACGCAGCAAGTATATGGAGTACGGGAATTTGACCTTATACGCTAATAGCAGTGTAAGTGTCTCCACAGAATGTTTGCCCCGATCCACGTAATCACCCAGAAACAGATAGCAGGTATTCGGCGGATAGCCTGTAGATTTAAAATACCGCAGCATATCCGAGTACTGACCGTGTATATCGCCCAGCACATTCACCGGCGCATTCACTTCCAGCAGCATTGGCTCCTCTATTAAAATATTACGTGCACTGTGTAACAAACTGAAGATATCCACCTCCGCCACTGGAGAACCTCTATCTGTCTTCCATGCAAGCAACGCTCTGATCAGTTTGTCCAGATGCTCCGGCAACATTTTTTCCTTGACTGTCTGATGATCGTTTAATCATTTACAGAATAGTATGATGAAAACAGTGTGGATGGCCGAAACTGTAAAATAAACATGTAAAACACGCGAACTACTTACTGAATGAAATAACAATAACATTAAACTGACAATTAAATCACATTGTCTACAAAACATGCAATAATTATTTCTTTACAACACCAAATTACAGACCGGGAATAAGAACCAAAATAAAATGGATTTTTTAACATTTCATAGATGGCGACTTTTAAAATTAATTTGATTTTATTATTTCTAGCCAGTTATAGATTTTAAAGCTGTGTACTCACTTTAAATCAAATATTTTAATATATAAATATTTTATTCTTAAAAAATCTCCAAGAAAAAAGAAAGGAAGCCAAGTCTTATAACTGAAAAAATTTAGGGGAATCTTAAGTAAAAAGTCTAGACTCGACTCGAAAAAAATATATCTACACATCCCATGGGAAATCTATGGGATCTGTCAAAAAATTTGTTTATATATGAAACTGGAGAAAATATAGCTACTAATATGCAGTTATTTTCACTCGATATTTAAATTAAATTTCTGTATGAAAACATCGCATAGAAACATTTAATTTTCTTTCATTTTTTAATTATTCTTAAAAGCTTTTGACTATAGCTTATAAATATTTCGGTTTTTGTTTCTGACACTTTTCAATTTAAAGCATCTTTGGCATTATCTGGTGTCTTGTGCTGGTCGGGTTGTAATTTCCGGGCAACCCACGGAGATTTTAGCACATGTGTCACCATTGTGGGAGCCACTGCAGCAACAAAATCCTCCTCGTCATTTACGGCAAAAGCCGGAGCTGTGGCCATGCCAGTTTGTCGTCAGAGGTGCGTACGTGTCTTTGTCGTTTATTAGTTTGTGCTGGACACGGTTGGTGTCCAAAGGAAATTAAAATAATTCAAGCATTAAGTTCAATTTAATTTGTGCAGCTGCAAAAATTTACTACATGTCAGAATCGAAAGATTATTTTATGAACATGAAGCAAGATACTGCGAAAATGTTTTATCAAAACTGACGTGTCTAAAATTTAAATATATTCATATTATATAAAAATATATATTTTTTTATTCTTAGAAGAGAAACACAGAAAAGTTAAGAAAACTGGCGAACTTAAACTCGATAGTTTATTCAAAGCTATACATTTTTAATAATTGGTGGAGTTTTGTCCTACAGGTTGATTATACATTTAAAATAAATATAATACGTTTTTTTTATAACGATGTCGGTTACACCCTACTGTAACGTTCTTACTTCGTACGAATGCAGAAAGTATAAATAGAAAATACATTTTATGCCTCAATTTAAAATATTATCGTCAATTATGTTTTCCATATATTTGTATTTTAACTTCTTTATTCGTAGGATATATTCCACGGGCAATAGAATACGAATCCAATCCCATCAATTTTTGCCAGTTAAACAAATTTAAGCCAGCATGCAAAAAAATAAAAGATAAATATAAACACTGCAGTCGGGAGTTACCGACCGAGTAATACTCATTCCCAGTTTATTAAGATATTAAGAAACTTAGAAAATGGTCTTATGGTTATTGCTAACTAAATATAGTTACATTGGGAAAGTATTGAATGATTTTCTTAGGGGAATTTTTAGATAAGGTCATCCATGTCATTTTACCAAAAATTTTGTTAGCGTAGCCAATCAACCTTTAAACATTATCTGACGGCATATATCTCGATGTTTATTGCAATAAACTAATATACTCTTATTACTCTGAGAACGAGTGCACAAAAAAAGCAGCTTGCACAAAATTAAATCCAGACAATTGAATTCGTTGCGGTGGTGTTCTATATAGAAAGTACCAACTGCAGATTTGCGATATATTCCAAACACATATATACACACAAAAATATATTGTTGAAATACTCGTATATAAGGTTGACTATTTTTCCAGCACTGCTCACTGTGCAGTATTATTGAAATTGAATTTGCAAATTAAGTTTATTGTGTTACAGCGCACAGAAATTTAAATTCTATGTGCGATTATTGTTTCGCTTTTTTAACGGCGGGTTTCACTAGGCTTATGCGATATTTATTTATGGCCTGCACTTGTTTGTTTTGCCTGCTTCGCTCTGGATGAGCAGAATGTCAGGTCTAGGGATTGGATTCGAAGGGCACATATTTTATTGTGTTGACTGCGCTTCAATTGAAACAATTGAGCAATTGATTTGCATGCATAGAATTTGTAACAGGGATTTGTGTTGAATGATTTATGAGAACGCGTTTTGCATTTTACGCGAATTTCTTCAATAATTTCACAATTGAAAAATAGTCCGCCAATTTAATGGCATAAGTCCTAAATTAAAACCATCTGCATAAAAGAAAATTCAAGAAAATCAAAAATTATTTTTGTAGGTTTAAAATAATGTACAAAGCTTGACCTAAAAAATTTTTAAAATATCTTTAGCTAAAATTCAGTTTGACTTTTTTAAATCCCTGCTCTTAAAAGAGTTTTTATAACGGAATATCCGGCAAATATCACGCATACGCACTGTCGTGCATTGCACCCAATTTACATTTACTTGGCAAACCGTTAACATTTTTGGCGCAGCGTCTAGTTGGCACCATTTGGTCAGCCAAATATATATAAAAACATATATAAATATATACAAATAAATTAAAAATTATATAAAAACGGACAACGCAATGCAGATCGCGTATGGCTGGCGCCAGGGTTGCCGTCACAGCGACGCCTATGGGCCAACAACCCTGGCGCATCATATTCACCATTATATTCACTTTGTTCATTCGCACATTTCTTGGCTTTAGCGTGCTGCACAAATAACTAGAAACGGCACGAGAGATAAATGTAAATAGGAAACAGAATGCATGACTGGTCGCAAAATTCTGCAGAGCTGGCGAAAATTGTCCATATAAAACGCTGTGAGTAGAATGACCCGGAAAAAATTTCAACGGTCAGCGAAAAATGTAACACAGTCAAAGAATATTAATAATGGCAAGTGTTACATTGGAAAAATGTGTGTTAACAAGCGCTTTAAAGAATTGAATAAAAAAAGTTGTAAAGGGGAAAAATTCCTTTAAGTATAATAATTTTAATTTTATGCAATGCAGCCCATATCGAAATTAATTGTAAACGAGCTCCTTCCCAATGCAGTCACGTAAAGTGTTTCAGCTTCAGGACCCATTCCAGCTGTCGCAGCGTCGCTTAAGTGACTGCTGCGTGGAACGTGTCCCGTGGAACAGCTTGCAACTGACCAACCCCATAGACAATCTGCCGCATAACTGTTAAAAACTGAATATTAACCTGAAGGCTGACCGCCTCCAGCTGGGCAGGGATTGCATTTGACTGGCCGCTTAATTATCCCGCACGTTGAACGCCAACAGATGGCGGCGCGAATGTGGCGGCAAATATTTGGCAAGTGACGCCTGTGCCGAGAGCTGCACCTGGAGTTGACGCCCACGTAATTAGCATCGAAAGTGCAGTGCATTTAAATGAATTAAATGCAAAACACGTGCACGGCGGGTCAGTAAAATGCAGTTGGTAACCAAAATGGAGACTAAGAGCATAATTTATACCGCAAAATGATAAAGTGAATGGGGGGCAAACACTATTTATTTTATATGATAACGGTCAGGCGAAATTAGTGTAAACGCCTAGAGCTAGGCAACAGCTAAGATGACAATTTATTGGGGCAAGTAAATGCTACCCACTTTGCAAGTACAAACAACCCTCGACTACGTCAGTCGGTCAGCCGGTCAACTGGTCAACTGGTCATACCCCCAGACAAGTTAAGGGTAAACGATGCTGACGCAGACGGGTGCCAATTTTCTGTTGATTACACGACAACAGTGTTGTGTAATGTCCTGTGGTGTGGTGGGGTGTGGTGTGGACTTGCCACCCTTTGTTATATTGGTGGTGCTAGTAATGGGTGGCTCATGACAAGGGTCAAACGAAAGTTTTACGAGCACTCGCCAGCATTTAAACTAAAGCCAAACTGTTTTACTGAAAGCTATTTAATGTGTTGTTGTTCTTGATGTTGTTGTTGCGTTTCACTTTATTTATTTTAAGTTTAATTCGTTAGGTTGCAAAAAGGAAATTGGTTTAAGTGGAACGGACCAACGAAACCAAAATAAATTTATCTAGTGAAAGTTTATCACCTGCTGGGCTAAAAAGTGTGAACCGTCAATGAAAGTTGAAGTCACTGCGACTGACAGTTCTGATATGGGACCAAAATCAGGAAATGGGTTTAAATTGCATATAACGGTTAAGATGGGTTGGTCTTGTTCTGCGGGGTTGATTTGTCTTTAAGTTTTTACTACTGTGCTACATATAATTAGAAATCTGCATTATAGTATCCAATGCTTGTTGTAAAATAAGTTTATGCCAAACATTAAAAAAACCCAAAAAAAACGTTTACTGGAATTTAAAGCACAACACGTTATTTTCAAAATACGCGTGTCCATTGAATCTGTGCGCAAACAGAAGCCATGGCATAAATCTTCAAATATCTGACAGGGTCTGCATGTAGTTTGTCTGCCCGTTCCCGATGACCTACAGACCCACGGGGTTCCATTTCGGGCAGTTTTCTGACCAAAATCATACATCAATTTCGGAACATTCGTCAGCAAAGCCACAAAAATATCATGACCAAAAGGGGAGCCGTGGAAGATTTGCTTCCCTTTCCTGCAAGTGTTGCCAGTTGCTATGACAACAAATGCCGCAACTGATGTGAATGCAAATGCTGCCAGGCAGTTGCACAGTTGCAGTTTGGAGTTTGCGTTCGGTCGCGACATTTTCGACGCACTCGTTTTTGGCACTGTCAGACATGGCAAGGAATTTGAAAGTGATGTCTGCCAGACCGAAATTGTCAAAACAATTAATCATTGATGAAGAAAATGTACATGCAACAGTCGCACCAGCACCACGAACAACCCCACCAGCCCCACCAGCCCCAACAGCCCCACCAGCCACAACAACCACAACAGCAACAACAGCCGCTTGGCTGCGTTTTGCATATCTGCGCCAAATGTCATTAGTTTTCCTGTTTGCCGACAGTTGTCCATTTGTCTTATGCTATTTAACTTCCATACTTAAAAGCATTTTCTTTTTAATTTTGTTCAAAAAACTACGTCGCCCCTTATAAATTTAAAAAAAAAAATTTGTTTTTTCAAAATTACAATTTTTAATCGATTCTGGATGCCACAATTAGTATGAAAACAACACTAAAAGTGATTCTGAGGGAGTCCAATTTTTTGTCAAAAATCATGCCAAATCAATCATCGATCCCAAATTGCAAACCCCAATAATTTTATCAAAATTAAATCGATTTTCATGTTTGATGGCATTTTTATCATAGTTTGACTTCAAAATTGATTCTGTGTTTAAATATTTTACATCCTTAATAAGTTTTTTTTTTAATTTTTGATCCAAATTTTACTACTTAGAATTGCAAAATTATATTTTTAATCTTTAAAAATCTTTATACACCAGAGTAGCACAATTTTCTGGCTTTCAATAAAAAAGCAAACGTCCAGCGATTCCCCCAATCAAAACGATGTTCCAATTAGCCACGCGACTTTAGAACCAGTTGACAGCCGACTTGAAGGCCTGAGTCCCCGAGTGTTACACGTTTAACCACTTTAAGCGCTTGTTGACGACCATAAAAATCTAAATTCACGGAAAAAACAATTTAAACACAAAAAGCGCGGAACTCTAGCAACGTGGAAAATGGACAGGGAAACAGAGACAGAGAGAGAGAGAGAGAGAAACAGAAAGCGAGATAGATAGAAAGGGAGCGAGCAAATGTGACCAGAAACATTATGGACCACATAAAATTGAATTTTTCGAACTTTTTTCGCTCGTGTAGCTGTCCAAATGTCCGTCGATTGTCACGAATGGAGGGCGAAAACAGATTGAACAAATATTTAATACCATGTTGGAGACAGGTGATACGAATTTCTTGCGTTTTGGTCGTCTAGTCGTGATCCTGTTATCGATGAGGCATTTATGCCTCATAAAGACTCATTATATCCATGGAAATTGTATCGTAAATAAAATAGCAAACTGACCCGTTATAAGATACCAGAAATAAAATGTTGATTGTTGACATTTAATTTATATAAAGTTAAACAATAATTTGTCAGCTTATCAATAAAAATGCTCCTCATTAGTATAAATAGGTGAATGTGGCAAAATAGTATATTTAAATAGAAAGAATTACAAACTGAATCGTGCGCCCTCTAGACATTAACTTTAAAATAATTTAAGATAAATATAATATCATTAACGTTGATATCAAACAGAAACTTTTAATTCTATACAATCTCTATTAATATATGTATAACTATTTGTGTTTATATATACAATATATAAAGAAAACAAATTAAATATTTAAATCCTCAAAAAAAATTTATATGTATGTATATGAACCCTAAAGTTGCCTTACATTCTTGTTTATCTGGTAAATATAGTTTTTGTTGGCTTCAAAAGTTTATTAAATAATTTATTTTATTTTATACTTTGCTTGCATGGCCCGTGCAAATTTCATTAAAACTGATTTCCTATGAAAATGCAATCAGCGAAAGTCGCGATTGCAAAAAACAATAACCAAAAAATAAAAAATAAAAAAACCTGCAAAATTAAACCATAGAGGAATACATTGTTACTGAACGCAAACGGGATAAAAGGCGAAAAGTGCAAACCGCAATTAATTAAATCCGCAGTTAATTTTATTGTCTGCGGAAGTGGCAGCGGCAAAAATAGCACAAATGAAATTATCGGCGTTGACGGGAATGAAAAAAATATGTACAACTTTATCAGAAGCCACTTTAACTCGTTTAAGAAAGCAACAAACAGTTTTGTCACATTTCGAAATTTAAATTGCACATAAATTTGTTCTTCCTGTCAAAAGCCTTTAAAAAGAGTCAACAACTTATAAGGAAAATTGATAATATTAAACAAATTGAGAAATGAGAAAAATAATGAATCTTGACATTTGACAATAAACGAAAAGATAAAATATGTACAGACATATGACACGTATATGAGATACACAACTGTCAGATAACTGTTGATTGTATTTCATAGCAATTTAACAGTTTTGAAGATTATTTGATTGTAAGCATAATTTATCGATTGCTCTGAATTCCGTCTAACACTTTTGTGCATAACTCTCCATTTGATCCGCATCGGTTTAACATGACTCTGTAATTAATCTATTATATGGCTTGCGTGAGGCACAGGCACTTTTGTTGCATGCCACTGCCACTTCAGAGTTGCATGCAAATTATTGCAAGTTGAGCATGTTCCAAAATTGTATCCTCCAGTTGCAAGTACAACTCATAATCGACAAAACTCGCGTGCTGGCTCTCAACTTACAAGCGCTACAAGTTTCTGTTGCAACTAAAAACTTTTGGCTGCCTTCTGGACTCGGTGGCGCGTTGCATGCCAGCCAAAGTTGCAGTCTGTTCTTTGACCTTCATGCCTCCCTGCTGGCCATTGTAGAGACTGCACCATCATTACGGACCTTGTTGAAGTGGCTACATGAGCTCGGAGCGCCTTGCGTGCCCTTTGATGCATTGCACTTTTTTGTTGCAGGTGTGGCAATACTTTTTAAGGCATTCGTGTCTTTAAGTTGCCTATATATATATATACATGCTTGGAGTATATATTGATGCTGTATTCATAGCCCGCTCAATGGGTTTTCTGAACTTGCACCATATTCTCTTTATGAACAACGAGTTTCACATTTAATTTTTAACTCAAACGAAATGCCTTTTGCCACTGACCAATACCGAATCCTTTGGGCCACCGCACACCTTTCACCGAAATGCCAAAGAGCGCGTTGGCTTAATTTGTATGAACCCCGAGCAAAAAAAACCAACATTTATATATACCCAAATATATATATAGATATGTGTGTGTATATAGACATAAAACTGAAAGCGCAAATGGAATAACTAATTAAATTTTTGACTGCAAATGAACAAAGTTGCCTGCACCACCGCAGAGATGCGGAAGGAGCAGTCAGACTGTTCTGGCAGTTAACTGTTAACTGCTAGCTACCAACTGCCAATTTAATTAACTTGGCTTATAAAATTTTACGCTAACTCGCAGTGCGCATAGCAAAGCATTATCTATGCGATGTAATAGTTGGCCATAAAGGTTGTCTATGCAAATATGTTGCAATATCTCTGTTGCCACTCAATTGCCGTTGGCTTTAATGGAAACGAAACTTTACCCTCACCTCACGTTAAGGGTTGATGTCTTCCCACACCGCGCGCATAAATCAAAAGTGAAATTTTTACACGCGCCAAACTGTCTGTGAAAATTTCATTTCCATGTACCGCGGCATGTACAGATCCCAGCCTTGCAGCTTTTCAGCTTACCGACTCTTTCCCAGCAGAGACCAAATTGAAGGGTCACAGCAACACGTTTTTAATTGTTTTTTGAGGTTTTTCGGACAATATTCAAAGGGAGTAATTTAAATTCCAGACTGTAGCTTGTAGTGTTTTTTATATTTTCTGCCCGGAATATATATTGCAGACAACTCTCGGACATGCATGCAAATGTGAAGATTAAAAAATAGCTTTAAAAAAAAAACACAAACATTTTTGAAAAATGTTTTGTAAAAAAAAGCAGGCTAAGCATTAATAGTATTTGACATGAGAAAATTTAAGTTGCTTAAACACACAAATTGAAATGTGCACATATATTCAAACATACCATGCCTTATTATTACTATTATTATTTTTTAAATGAAAAAAAATCATTTAAAATTAATTAATCTCCAAAGTTCTTGTTTGTTGTCTTGATTCTTGTTGACATTTTGTTACATTATATATAGAATAGTACAGGGTATTTCCTTGCACCCTCATTTTGAAGTAAGATTTTCGTAATTCATAGCGTTTTATTGAAAACCTTTTAGTCTATTAGCCTTAATTAGAACCTTAAAACATACATTTTGCTTGGCCCTCTAATTGACTTTCTTTGGCTTTTAATTGGCCAGAACGCGCTTGACAGAGTTTTCAATATACTCTCTAGATGCCACACTAATAATTGCTAGCCCGAAGCAGATTTAATGCTTGTGCTGTAGTGGCATCTAATGTGCATATTACAAAGCCTATTAACATATTTGCCAGCGTGTTTAACAGCTAAACCCTGACTATGCTCTGACCACCAATCAGCCAGGGAGAGCGTCCAATGTCGGACTTTGTTGGTGGTCACGTTTCGAAGCCCACAACGAGACAGCCTTGCATAATTGCGCCGCCAAGTGCAGGTCTGCAGTTCTACTACCTCATCGCATAAATAACCGAGCAGACACACACACACAAGCACGCAGGAACACTCCCATTTTAAATATGTATGTGTTGTTTGGCTTTTTGTCTAGCATGGCTATTATGCAAATAGCACTTTGTTTTAACTGCGGCTGGCCTGATGTTTGTAGCTGAGGCTGCAGCTGCAGCAGCTGAAGCAGAGTCCGACATTGGGTCGTCATCAGCATTGATAGCTGCCTCTTCTCTCTTGGTGTGGCCCTTGGCCACATTACGCGGACAATTAATATGCCAAGTGTTATGTGTGCGCATACTAATGACTTTTTCCAGTTGCATCTGCATTAGACTACGTCCATCTATCAATAATTGTTCAAATATACGACTAAATGGCGCCCTCCCAATACACACCCACCCACACACACATTACATTAAATTTTATTATCGAGGGCTGGCTACTTGAGCCCTGCCCAGAAATATGAGTCAGAGAAGCGTGGCTTCTGCGTTGGTTGGCTGTCATTAATCTGGCCACAATTGTTGTACACATAAAAAAAGCAGTCTTAACAGATTCGCGTCAACGGGCATTACTTTCCTGAAAGAGTTTTCAACTTCTTAAGTGCTCTAAAAGTTTTACGAGCATCAATTAGTCTTCGGTGCCTACTACTTATTTCGAGCTGCGACTTGTATACTACTTCTAGCCAGTAATAAAAAACACAACCAAATAACCGTATTTGATGTTTAGCCTCCTTGAATTGAGTCATCCTTGGGCTATCCCAAAAGCTGACCAACTGAAACTCGCATAAAGAGTGAGCGGTGTATTGACCAAGCCAACCACGTAAATGGTACAAAAGTAAACAGTTAAACGGCTGAACAAAACAAAACCAGCACAAAAGCGCTTAAAAAATGCACACTCACAAATAGTGGGGCTATACAAACAAGAAGCACACACAAAAAAGAGTCAACCAATAAAATAAATCAAAAGAAAGTAAAATTACGACGCGTCGTTCAATCGAACTGCGAATATACCGCATATATAAAATGTATTTCAATAAAATCACAAGCGAGAAAAACTTTCGCTACTTCAGTGGCAAAAACAAAAAATTTAAAGAAAAAAACAACGAACTTTAAATACGCTTCTTTAATAAAATAAAATAAAATACAAAATAAAAATAAATAAATAAAATAAAATAAAATATTATATTGAAATAAAATATATTTAATTTAAATTAGTAATTAGTTTTAATAAACCTCAAAATCTTGTTATAAATTAATATTCTACAAAATATAATTTACTATACAAAAAGAACTTTGACCCGCTGCATCTTTTTTTAAGCAGAGTATAAAAAAAACCCGTTGAATTGAATTCGTTGACTCTTAATGTTGTGTTGGGTGAAGCATCATTATCATGGTCAAACCGGCGGAGCCTACGCATGCGCAGAATACAAATACAAAAGCGAACACTCACGCACACTCACGCATGAGTGTGTGGATTGGCAAAGTGGACGTGCCACAGGCCAGAACCACTTTTGTTTCGGCCCGGCTGCTTGTCATGTGAATTTGGGTGAAGTGTTTGTCGCTGGCTTTCAAATTCGTGGCTGGCTTTTCAGTTTGCAACGAGCCACACAAGTTGGTGGTGTCGCCTTAGCTCAGAGAAAGCCACCACACAAACTTCGTCTGAAATGTCTTGGAGCTGCCTGCCGCTGCTGCTTCTGCTGCTGCTGCTCGGATCAGCCGCACCTCAGCAGAACACCACGCCAGCAGATCCCTCGGCGGGAACAACGCCAACATCGCCACTGCTCAAGCAATCCCAGAACACGTTTGTACAATGGGTTCTATCGCTGCTGCCGCAGCGTCCCAGCGCTGCCCCAGAAACCGTCACATTGGCCACGCTCAGCAGCTCTGCGACCACGCCCACTGAGCTGCCAGTTACCTCAACCACGTCAACCACCACAACGGCGGCTCCCACAACCACCCGGAAAACAACAACAGCGGCGCCTCCAACACTGAATCCACCACGGAACTGCAGCGACTGCGTCTGCGGCGTGGCCAACATACAGAAGCGCATAGTTGGTGGCCAGGAGACGGAGGTGCATCAGTACCCGTGGGTCGCCATGCTGCTCTATGGCGGCCGCTTCTATTGCGCCGGCTCGCTGCTGAACGACCAGTTCCTGTTGACCGCCTCCCACTGCGTCTATGGCTTCCGCAAGGAGCGCATTTCGGTGCGCCTGCTGGAGCACGATCGCAAGATGTCGCATCTGCAGAAGATTGATCGCAAGGTCGCGGAGGTCATCACGCATCCCAAATACAACGCCCGCAACTATGACAACGATATTGCCATCATCAAGCTGGACGAGCCCGTGGAGTTCACCGAGGTACTGCATCCAGTCTGCATGCCCACGCCAGGGCGCAGCTTCAAAGGCGAAACGGGCATTGTCACCGGCTGGGGTGCGCTCAAGGTGGGCGGCCCAACCTCCGATACACTGCAGGTGAGCAACAGCAACCAAATAACATAGACTACCAGATACTAACGAGTTCTTACAGGAGGTGCAGGTGCCAATTTTATCCCAAGACGACTGCCGCAAGAGTCGCTATGGCAACAAGATCACGGACAATATGCTGTGCGGCGGCTATGATGACGGCGGCAAAGATTCCTGCCAGGGCGACAGCGGCGGTCCCCTGCACATCGTGCCCAACGGCACGCGCGAATTTCAGATTGCCGGCGTCGTCTCTTGGGGCGAGGGCTGTGCCAAGGCTGGCTACCCGGGCGTCTATGCGCGAGTGAATCGCTACGGCACCTGGATCAAGAATCTCACCAAGCAGGCTTGCCTCTGCCATCCCGAGACCAAGAAGATCAAGTAGTAGCTATAAGACCCAAGCATACGCTTGCAGACACGAGTTGACAATTGAGCCAAAAGATACTCTATAAATTTGATAACTTTTTAGCCCCTATAGTAACGATTGATCGAAATCAAAGTTTTTTATTCGAAAACTTTATTCTTTTCGCTGAATATCGACCAAAAAATTTATAAAATCTCAAAAAATTTGAAAGTGTAGTTTTTAAATGGAAAAAACTAATAGCTTTCTAAAGAATTATTCCCCAATTATTTATGACGTTTGATATAAATTGCAAATATTGTTAGTGCCTCTGCAAGTGTATCAAAGACTTCGACCTATCGAAGATACCTAATTTGCTCATTTCCTTTATTTATTGATAAAAATAAAAAGAAAAAGAAAAAAAAGCTGCCCAGAACTTCAGCATTCCAATCAGTGCAATGGCAATAACCTTTGGCTAGTCCGGTTTGCCAGCTGGTCTAGCCTGTTCTGCAGCCCGCTGAGGGTTCTTCTAGTTTGGCTTCTTGCTGCCAGTGGCAAGGATGCGCCAATTCAGTTGCCAATTGCCAGTTGGCCGGAAGAGTTCGCTACAGAAATGCGATACATTTGCTTGCTCTCGCTGCTGGGCCTCGCCCTGGCCACGCCCAGTCTGCGCAGCGCTTCAGAGCCAGCCAAGATTCTGGAGTCTTTGACGTATTTGCGCCAGAACAGTTTTCTCGACTGGATTATGTCCATACTGGGACCAGAGTACGCCGACACGAGTGTGCCCGCCAAGCGGGAGTGTCCGGCCTGCGCGTGCGGCAACATAAATACGCGACATCGCATCGTGGGTGGCCAGGAGACGGAGGTGCACGAGTATCCCTGGATGGCCATGCTGATGTGGTTCGGCAGCTTCTATTGTGGCGCCTCTCTGGTCAACGATCAGTACGCCCTGACAGCGGCCCACTGCGTCAACGGCTTCTACCACCGCCTGATCACCGTTCGCCTGCTGGAGCACAATCGTCAGGACAGCAATGTGAAGATCGTGGACAGGCGCGTCGCTCGCGTCCTCGTCCATCCCAGCTACAGCACGCGCAATTTCGACAGCGACATCGCCCTCATACGCTTCAATGAGCCAGTGCGTCTTGGCATTGACATGCATCCGGTTTGCCTGCCGCCGCCGGCGGACACGTTCGCTGGCCAAACGGCGGTGGTCACTGGTTGGGGTGCGCTCAGCGAGGGTGGACCCATATCCGACACCCTGCAGGAGGTGGAGGTGCCCGTCCTGTCGCAGCAGGAGTGCCGCAACACCAGCTACGGCTCCGACAAGATTACCGACAACATGATCTGTGCCGGCTACGTGGAGCAGGGCGGCAAGGACTCATGCCAGGGCGACAGCGGCGGACCCATGCATGTTATTGGCGCTGGCCAAAGCTATCAGCTGGCGGGCATTGTGTCCTGGGGCGAGGGCTGCGCCAAGCCGGGATCTCCCGGCGTTTACACGCGCGTCGGCAACTTTAACGAGTGGATCGCAGCGAACACTCGCGATGCGTGCGCCTGCAGCCAGACCGAGGAGTCCAACGCTCCAGAGGCTGGCAGCACCACAACGGAGCAGCCAGAGATGATCACAGCCGAGACCAGCCAAGGTCCGGAAGTGCCAGAGGCAGATTTTCTCGCTTAAGATTTGATGTAGAACTGAATGCATTTCAAATAAAGGCACTGCTCAAAAACCTTCTTCTTAATGCGTTTTGCAATACTATTAAATTAAATTAATTTCTACAACTGTCCAACACTGACAGTGTTTTGGTACTCCAATTTTTCAAAGGTTTAGCTTTAAGTAAGCTGTCAAGATGTGCTCAACTTAGATTATCTTCAATATTGATGTATTTGCCAATGAGTAACAGACAAATCTTAAAAATTTCCCTAAATTTAAATAACCACCATAAATATGTAATTCATTTAATAAAATCTATTAGCAACAGACTTTAAAAAAAAGTATTCGAGCATGTTTGCAGAATGTAAGGTAATTATTTCGAACCCCGAAAATCAAACCAAAAAAGACCAAACCAGATCCAGAAGAAGCATTGATGAGTCAATGTTTACAGGAGATATACGCTGCCTGACCCCAAAATTCTGGCCACAAACTCTGCGATTTCACTGGTTCGCGATAAAGTGAGTTGTTAACATTTAAATTCTTCCATTGTGGCTTAATTGCAGACCAAGAATTGGTTATGTGATATGTACAAGAACTTTATAACAGATTTGCCAAGCAATGAAATTGGAGGATACATATGTATCAGAAATCCGACTGGTACCGGATAACATAATCAAAACAAAACATCAAAATATGTTATGCTTCTTACTTTATACTTCTTTATTTTATACTTCTCAACATAAAAATGTGACTAGGTTCTACTCCTTACAATAAATTTACACCATGGCATTTTGTGGTGGCTGGTTAAAAAGTCTACCAATCTATAAACAATAAAATAAAAATTCTTCAAATTACAATGTTCGGCAGATTGAACAAGCTGCTGCCCAACCCAGTGTAGCCATCTGAGGTCCCCATTGTAAAGTGTTGGGCACAATGGACTCGCACGCAGAGGCCACAAAAAAATAAACTGACCCTCAGGTGACTCAGTTGTTATTGTTCTCTCGCTTGTTACCTGGCATCTCGCGCCGCTTCAATTTCCGTCTGTAATCTGCTTGTTTTTAACTTTGCCTCCGGGGCATTGAGTAATTTTTCTGCACGAAATTGGCACTAAATCAAAACAAGAATTACACCAACAACAGAAACAACTCCTACACAACGTGCGGCCATGTCCCATCGGGGTCCAGTTCGGCAACGATCCTGCAGCATTGATAAATAACTAAATAATAGAATAAACAGCACAAAAGGTGCTAAGACATTAAAGGCGGCTTTTGGCGTGCCAGGCCCAAATAAAAGTGAGGCTTATAACACGAACACTTTCGTAGATGTGCGGGGAGTGCGGCACTTCAAATTATGCACATCCTCGAGCAAAGTTTTTATTTTGTTGCAAAAATATTTATTTTCGTTGGATTTTTCGGTTTTTATTTTTCATTTTTTCTGGTGATTTTTTGCTCGGCTTTGAGCATGGCGCAAATTTGCTGCAATTGAGCGCATTTTGTGTTTAGCCGCCTGCAGGTTAGGAAAATTTATTGGGGCGTGAAATTGTTTGATTGAATATTATTGCGGTGCCTTTATATATTCTCGTTTAGGTTTCTCTTTCCTTAGCCAGTAAAAAGGGCTGAGGCCGACTTTTAAATTGCAGCGAAATAAGCGAACATACTTTAAACAAAAATTAAGAATATTTTCTTCCAATATTTATACACATATTTCAAAAAAATAAAGTATTATGAGTCTGTGGTTTTTTTTCTATTTATGAAAAGAAACTAGAAAATAATCAAATTCTTCAAGTTTAAGTTTACGCACCAAAAGTTTAATCTCTGATATCCACAGAATTCAATTATTGCTACATATTTACATATGCAAATATATAGTTTTTCTCATTTTGTAATTTGTAATAAATAGGTTATTCAACAACAACATAATTTGAAAATTCATGTATTCAGCAGCTTGACAGGTTTTGTTGCATTTACAGCAATGACAGGCCAACACAATGGGTAAAATCCATTCCTCAGGCAATCCCAATCATATGTAAGGCGTTACCCACAGTGTTGATAAGGGTCACGGTACAAACCAGTGCACCAACTAACATCTTTTCGAGCATGATCAACACTACATCGATTATATTTGCTGCTGGCTAAGAAGTTGATAGAATTGAGACCCAAGAAATACTTTAGGTAGCACATTATTGGTATTAACCTCTATGAATGTAATCGTGAGGCTTAACGTCCGCTGGGCAATGACGACGCCAAGAGACACGCAAGTTATGAGGGCCATAAGTGTTACTATGGCCAAGGCTTCCACCAAGCGGACGGCTACAGGCATCCTGAACACATTAACAGTGTTAAAAATTAAATTTCTAAATTTGAAAATTGGATATTAAAAAAATCGAAATTAAACCAAGGTGACAATTTTAGGGCTGATATGTTGTTAATTTTTGTGAATATAAGCTTAGAACTAATAAAAACGTTGCAATCGAGTTTAACCGACTTAATTTAAATTTATTTTCTTTAAGAAAGTTTTCAGTAGCTATCAGGACGATCAGACAGACGGACACAGCAAAAAACCATAATAATATTTTTCACAAATTATTAAAAAGTTTATCTTTAAATCAACAAGAGCCTTTACTGCATTTAGCGCAAATATTTGTATATGTTTTTTATGCTGTCCAATTACACAGTAATAGTAGAGCTTAGCAATTTAACCTATAGAAATCGTTGAACAAAAACTGATTTCAATTTTTACAAACTCATTTTTTCTTTGCCCCTGCACGTGCTAGTATATAAATAAGCCCACACTGTTTACCAACAAACTGCCGCAGAAAAGCCACAAAACCGCCAACAAATTATAGTTTTCAATCGCTTTTTTTTTGCTATTCAATCCCATTTCAAGGCATAAACATTTTTCAATATGCAATTCCAATTATCCTATGCAAATGCAATTTGTCTCGCTGCCGAGCAATTTAGGATCCCTCCGCAGTCCAAGCGGCCCGAATGGGCCCTAAACTAGGCCCGTTTTGCCCGGCTTTGATGTGTCTGCTGGCATAGATTGTTCTGAATTATGATACTAAATGGCTAGACATGTTACATAATTCATTTAGTCTGGAACAGGGATATTTTGATGGCAGTTGGTCGGTGCCACAATTCAACCGATACAATAGAATAAAGTTTTTTTTTTTTTATAACTTTAATGCATGCTGAAAGTGCAAAGCAGTTGTTTTTATAGTAGGGTAAATTCAATTAAACATATTGAAAGCAAAAAGAGGCAAAGCAAACAAAGAAATTAATTGATTTTTGTGTTGAGATTTTTAAAATAATTTATTAATGTAAAATGCACTCCGGCGGCTATTGACTTAAGCAGCCAGCTGACTGACTGACTCCGACTAAGTTGATTTTTATTAGCCAAGACGCAACACGGCGATTTTCCGGTTTCTGCTTCTGATTTCTTTTTCGCCAACTTCATAAAAATCCCAAAATAAATATTTGCACACATAAGTTCTGGCGGCGTTGTCGTCGCAGTCCGTCCGGTGTGTTTTCGTCTGGCGACGGAAGGCAAAATAAGCGGAAAGTTTTGTTGCAAATCCCCGGCACAGCCCAGCCGCAGGCATTCGATAGACAGAAAAGGGCAAAACGAAATTAAAATATACCACAGAAGAAGAAATCAGAATAATCTTAAACAGGTCGAAGAATAAATACCCTTACAAATACTTGCTGCTATTTTTATACGAATCTTGTCAAAGAGATCTTAATATAAACAAAACAATTTATTTCTATTATAATACCGACCTGATCTAATTAATACAATATAATATTTTACAAAAATCTCAATACTCTTCTTAAAGGGTATTACTACATTTGCAAAAATCATATTTTAATGTTTAAGCTACTTGTTTGAGCATGCTTACAGACTCAAATTTATTACGTATTATATTTACCTCTTATTGTCATAAAAAACAACTTTTGCATGGCAACATGGAAATTGTGTGGCCAATGGCGCACAAAACCGGAAATGCCACCTGTTATTTGTATACAATATCTCAATATTGGAATGAATGTACATATGTACATAATATTTATATAGCTGGGACTTTGCCAATGCTTGTCACAGATTGACAGCTTGTCTGGAAGTTCATGCGTATTTAAACGCTTCAGTAAACATTTTTTTCACAGATTAATATTTTTTAAAGCAGAAAATATTAATGTTTTTACGTAATATATATGCTGTATATGTATTAAATATAATTATTGATTAAAGAAAAAAGTTTGAAAATAGTTAAATTACAAAAATGTGGCTGTGTTTGGTTTGAGGTAGTAATTAATACTTCAGAGGACATTAAATCGAAATATGTTCAGACTTTAAATACATTTTAATATTCGAATTTTCACTGACATACAAATTCAAGCAAAAGCTACATATTAAAAACATTTTGTTTACTGAAAATTCAACCCTTCAATAAATTTAATTAGCTTTTTATAATATTTTTCTAGAAATAAGCTGCGGAAATGGAGAAAAACAACTCATACAAATAAAGCTCATTATAATACCAAACGAGAACCGATTCATTTCAATGCTCATTCTTTTTGGTTTCATTGGGAGCTTGTCTCTTGTTTTTATTCTTTTGATTTCATTATTATTTTTATTGCTTTGTACTTCGTGTGTCCAACTGACTGAGTTTGCCAAAGCAAAAGGCGCATTTTAATTTCATTATTTCATTTGCTGCCCCTTCCCAACCCCGTGCACCCCTATTCCAGTCTCTCTGTCAGAGCCCAGTTTTCCATTGAAATTCGCATAAAAAGGGTATTAAAGCAGAGGCACTCGTTGATTGTGAACTGTTGGCACATTTTCAAAGCTGAACACGCCTTGCCACATTTCTTGTGCTTTTTTTCGGCTTGCCGAATTAATAAACCATTTTTTTTTCTTTTGTATTTAAGCTAGCTACAAATTTGCGAGTTATTGCCACATTTTGTATTTTTTATGATTTCTGTTCAGCGTCTTCTCAGTTTGTCCTAATGAATCATGGTTATGTCGGCTATAATTTAGTTTTAATAGCACTTTGGTGACATTTATGCTGTCAGTGGCATGCAATTTTATTAATGTTTAAATGAGCTCCCTTACATGATATCATTATAAAGAGATATCACAGCTTTTAATGTCATTTTTGGGGGGTCTTGGAACAAAATGAACTTATGTCCTGCCTCTCTGTGGCAATTGAGAGTTATGTACTTAAAGACGCTGCTCGCTCGCTATAAAACAGAAAACACTCGACAGTTGCGGATAATTTTTCAAAAATTAGTACGAGAAAAACATTATTTAATTCTAAGAATTAAGAAAAAAAAAACAAGTAAGTTAATATTATTTTTTAAATATCGTTATATTTTACTTTAATAAAAGTAAAACCATAATTGCCAATTATTATAAGTTTAAAGAGAACATCTTTATAAAAATCAAAACTATAAAATTAAAGTAATTTGGGTTTTCACCGGCAAGCTCTTACAGCGATCTCTTTTTAAGCTATATATAACTTAAAAGCTAAGAAGATACCATTCTCACACTAATTTTTGGGGTATACAAATGTAGAATTTATTAACTTATTATTTTAATGAACATAGTTCTGAACTGAGATAAGAAAAATTGAATCTTGACACAGACCTTTATCCAAATAATAAATCTGTTTTGTCTTTTTTGTACTTTTGATCATTAACAACTAGTGCCAGTATATTTTTACTGTAGGAAAAATGCAAATAAGTTTTTTTTAGGGTATATACTAGTCGAGCACCCTTGTTTTTATCTAGTTTCAGCTTTTAATTGCAATCGTTATAACACCAAGCAATGTTCACTTCTTACTTTCAGCTTTCGGACAACGCCTCGAGTTTGGCGCTTTAATGAGCCACAGGACGAGTACAAGGCTAACCTAATCATCTGGCTCACTTAAGTAATAAAGCAATTTATTGCTTTTCAATATCCTTTAAGCAGTTTTTGCCCTTTTACTTCCTATTATTACACTTCCTACGCCAGGCCCTCGAGCACAGTGAATGAATAAAGAACCCACACAAATTATTTTCGCGCTGGTTTCATCTTATTTTTTACAGCTCCTCCGCCTTTGGAGGATGTTGCGGCTGTTGCTGGTGCTCTTTTAACTTGTCGCTTTGCTTCGCCAGCGGCACACGTTGCCATTTTTATGGGCGCAGCTTGGCATAGGGATCCGGATAGGGATAGGGGCCGGGATGGGGATTGGTATTCCTATTCGTATTCGGATTGAGACTGGGTCATATCCTGGGCCGCCTGCACGTTTTTGTACGGCGCCTTTGGCATTGCCAGACCAGTTTGATTTTAATGCCTGGTACAAACCAAGGGCCAGTAATGATTTTATTACTCGATTTTATATCGAATTTTATTACCTTTGTGCATGACGCTGCTGCCGAAGTCGTTGGCCAAGCAGGAGTCGAACGTAAGGATTGTGTTGTCGTTGTCCTTACGCCTTTGGCAACTGCCATTGGAATTTACGCACTCATAAAATTGGCCGCTTGAATTGTGTGGGAATTTCGGAGCAAAGTTTCTTGCAATGACCCCGGCCCCGGCCATCATAATTCAATATCATAAAACGTTTATCCAATTAATTTTGACCAGTAATATTTATAGCCAGTTCGTGTAGGGATGCGATTAGTAGTAGATCTTTAAGTTTGTTGTGCAGCGTGCTTAGTGCTCCAATTAAGTTATGGAACATAAAGTGCAGTTGAGGTTGAAGATATTTGATATGAAGAAATACAACCTTGACTATTACTTTTTGGCTTAATTATATTCTTTTATTGGACTATATTTTCGTTTGATTGTACTCGCATTGATCTTGAAAATGTATCCAACAGCTGTTTTGGGTACGCTCCAATGGATTTCTCTGTCTTTCTTTCCCTCTTCTCATTCTCTCTATCTCTCTATTCAATCGGTTTTTGTGGGTGCTCTCTTCCGCTGACCTAATCGAGTTAGATTTCCAATTACGATTATACTGGCACTTTTGCTAATGAGCACACCCCAACAACTACACACACGCACACACACAACCAAACACACCAACCCACATGCAACAGACGACCTAAACAAATCCTAACGTCATTACCGCATGTTTTAGTATTTCGTTTGTTGTTGCTGTTTTTGCTGTTACTGGTATTTGTTTCAGTGTCAAGTTCAGCTCTCAATGTTGCATGTTGGCCGTTTGCCGTTTGCGGCGTTTCAAATGGCTGCATGCCAAATATAATGGGTTTCCCTTGATGACTTTGCCAGCTATGCATGCAGATAGAGATAAACGTGGCAACAACAACTTCTACAACATTTATGCCACAATAGGATGAGCTTTGTGCTCAGTGACTGAATTATGGCATAGTTTTCCATATTTTAGTTTTGTTGGTTTTCGGCTTTTGCAATGTCGTATGAAAATCGTTGAAGTGGGTGAACATGCATTGGGGGCGGGGAGCAGGGTGCCTCATTAAATGTTCGCCATGTGTGAGAAATGGTTTATAATTGTTTCTACCCGAATATTATTATTGTTAATATTGCATGCACGCTATGAGTTAAATAAACAAGTTTCAGTTTGCTTCTTTAATATCGTTTATGGAGCAGCATTTGGCTTACACTGACAGAAATGTATGTTGTGATTTCAGTATATAAATTTATAATTAATATTCATTTTCAACTTCTATCAATTTCAATTTTGTCAGCACTTGTAAAGCTTGCATGTCAAAAGATATGTATAGGTATTTATTACACACACCTCTGGGGATATTCAGATTTTACAATTTGCCGGAATGACAGCTCGTCAGAATGTACAGCATCGATATCTTTGCTGTGGAACGCATCAAGAAACAAGCATTTCCATAGCTCTAGTGTCAATCCATCGACAGCGCAAATCTGTTTCAATGAATGAATGCGATTTGTATGGCAATAGACGTTCTCAATCTCCGCCCTTGTCCGTCAACTGACGTCAGCTGAGCGTTGAGCGTTGAGCGTTTTGAGCGAGCTTCTGAACCGCATCAGATACGTGTGTAGATAGATCTAGGCAGATGCCGCCAGAGCGGGCCTGAGCTTACCTGAAGTTCATAGTTAAATGATTTCATTTGCTATTTAATTTGCGTTTGAACTTTGCTGCGTATTCGGTTCAGTTTCAGTTTTCGAGCGCCCGCCGAGCTAAACAAATGCGCGAGCAGCACCCGCGA
This sequence comes from Drosophila micromelanica, assembly GCA_004143825.1. Lineage (NCBI taxonomy): Eukaryota > Metazoa > Arthropoda > Insecta > Diptera > Drosophilidae > Drosophila > Drosophila micromelanica. The sequence goes on from SCDY01001089.1 coordinate 27,863, forward strand.
ATCGTCGAGCAGAGAATCTACTCGGACACCCACTGTAAAGGATGTTGGCCCTACGCGCTTTGTGGCTTACTCTGATGGGCGCACATCTGGCTGCAGCGGTTGTGCATCAAACGCTTCAGGATGCGCGACAGGAGCAGCAGCAGCTCATACAGCGGTATATCAAGACCCTGAATAAGGAGGAGGGTGCCATACGCCTAGTTGGAGGCGATGCAGAATATGAAGGTAGGGCATAGTCAGGACACAGAGCAAAGAAGAGACAAAAATTGATCTTTACTACTACTAAAAGAACCACTTACGTTTTATATAATTTTTTTTTGCTGAGTGAAAGAGGTTTAAGCTCCATCTCAAGAACCGATTTTGGTATATTCACCTTTTGTTTCCTTGTTAGACTCGTTCGAATTCTTAACAAGTTCAAGCTTCAAAAGAGTAACAAGGTAGCAAGGTTCTCGTAATAGCTTTGCAGACAACCTGGTCAATATTATTGAACAATTTAATCCCACGATTTAATAATTCCCGCTTCCTTTCTAGGCAACATTGAGGTGCTGCACAACAACAAATGGGGCGCCATTTGCGATGACGAATGGGACGCCCCCGAGGGTGAAATTGTGTGCCGCCAGTTGGGTTTTCTGGGGCTGCGTCGCTACACTCACAGCGGCTACTTTGGACCCGCTCGACGTCGCTACTGGATGGACAATCTGTTCTGCGAGGGCCACGAACAGGAGTTGACCGAGTGCCACTTTGACGGCTGGGGCATCAACGACTGCGAGCCCAGCGAGGCAGCTGGCGTTATGTGCTATCCGCCCGCCGATGCGGTGAGGCCTCCGCCCGCAGCTATTGCAGATGATCGTGAGCTGCCCAAGTATCCGATACATCCGAGCTCACGCCTGTACGTGAGACTGCGTGGGGGTCGCGCCAGGAACGAAGGACGCGTCGAGGTGCGGATTGATGGCCAGCGCTGGGGCAGCATCTGTGCGGATGGCTGGTCAATGCTGGAGGCGAATGTCGTTTGTCGCCAGCTGGACTTGGGCTATGCTCGGGAGGCCTTCCAGACGGACTACTTTGGCGGCGCCAATCTCTCGCGTCCGATGCTCAGTGGCACAGAGTGTTACGGCAACGAAACGGAGCTGGCGGATTGCCTGCACCACAATCATCTGCGGGGCATTGTGGCCTGTCACGGCAACAGGCAGCATGTGGCCGCTGTGATCTGTGATTATCTGTCGCCCGATTTGGTAGTCGACTATTACGAAATAGAGCAAACGGCCCACTTGGAGGATCGTCCGATGCTGCTGATGCAGTGCGCCATGGAGGAGAACTGCGTCTCCAACGAGGCCTATCAAATACAGCGGGACAATCCCAACTGGCGATATCACACGCGCAGGCTACTCAAGTTCACAGCGGCCGCAATCAATGCCGGCAATACGGACTTCAGGCCCTTCAAGGAGAAGAGTCAGTGGGAGTGGCACATGTGCCATATGTAAGTTAGGGAAGCGAGATTGATCGGATCGGCATTTGATACTCTTGCTTTTTGCAGGCACTATCACAGCATGGAAGTGTTTGCCACCTTTGACATATTCGACTTGGAGGGTCGCAAGGTTGCCCAGGGCCATAAAGCCTCCTTCTGCTTGGAGGATAGCAGCTGCCTGCCCGGCGTGCCCAAGAAGTACAATTGCGCAAATTTTGGGGATCAAGGTAAACACTGAATGTTGAACATTTAAAAGCTGCTTACAGACTGTTTCTATCAGGGATCTCTGTCAACTGCTCGGATGTTTACCTCTACAATCTGGACTGCCAATGGGTGGACATAACCGAACTGCCACGAGGCTCATACATACTTAAGATTGCCATCAATCCGGAGTTCAAGGTGGCCGAAATGAGCTACGACAACAACGCTGCCATCTGTGACCTTTTCTACGCCGACAATTACGCCCGTGTCGACAACTGTCGCCTGGCAAGACCGTAAAAGAAATCTGCCTGCCCAGCTAGGAATTTCGCTCAGTGCCAAATAGTATGTTTAACCATAAAGAAGTTTGTATTGCTCTTCATACATTTTTTTACCGAAATAAAACTGCAAATTTAAAGGCCGTCTTTCCAGTACGCAACACCAAGTAATGAACTTGAGAATCAGTAGAGTGTAAACATGTCAGAGACATCAACGACATTGTCAGCGCCAACGAAGCATTTATCAAGTGTCAATACCTGGGGCTTCCATATAGATACTATTGTCATCGAACGTGGGTGTTGAACTGGAACTGCATTGATGTATTTGGTTAACGCAAATCTACATGTTAACCAAAACGTATTCATACTAGGTGCATACTTGGAATAAATTAAATGTTTGGGGTTTTCTAATACCCTTGAAAACTGTGCAGCAAGCGGTACATCGTTTTATAGGCAGTAAAAAAATATTTAAACGATTTGTGGAAAATATTTTGGCACCATATTAGCTAAATATATTTTTATCTACTTTAAAATTGTAAGTAAGTGGAAAATAATGGTTAATTTGGTCGGTCTAAAGATTAAATCACAAAATATAAAAAATGAAATTGACTCAACTGTTTTATTACACCCGGCTGCAACTTTTTCACTTGATGTATACACATATATTTAATTTGTATTATTCTGTAATCCATATTTGACGCTGCTGCTATTTACGTATATTTATTATATACAGACAGATTTCCTTAAAAGTTAGTACTTTTTACCAACAATAAACTAAAACGTTTCTGGTTTTTTCATTTGCAAGCATTTTAAACAAAAATATAAGATTGAAGCTTCAAAAACTACGTCCAACTACTCACTTAATCAGTCGAAAACAGGGAGCATCAATTTCGCTGACAACTCCAGCTCAAGGCCCAGCAATTAATGGGCCAAAAGAAGCTTCGGACGCATCGTTTATCTGGGAGCTGGGACGAAATTATCAGCATTTTTTCAAACAGACTAGAAGAAGACTTGATGGATGCACGTGGCAAAAAAATGAAGCAATCAAATGGTCTTAATGTCATCAACACCATCCATAAGTGGACACCAGTGGCAGAGGCAGCACACAAACACACACACACATACCCGAGGACACGAGGACAGAGTCATCGTGGAAAGGGAGGGAATTGAAACTGTGACAGGAAAGGGGGCAGCGATGATGAGTTACTTTGGTCACGAAGCTATTTTTACGCTTGATTACACGATAAATGAAAATCAAATGTTTGATTGCGTAATGCTTGGCTAACGGGCGGGTCAGCACCGGCCAAGAGCCACCCAACCACCGCCACAGACAGACAGCACCACTTCAAAAGTGCTGCAATTTTGCCAAAGTGCCAGCCCAGTCTGTGGGGGGCCTGGTCTGGATGAACTTTGCGTTGGTGAACATTTCAATTATTTATATGCTTGTTTGTCTCTCCTCGCCTTCTGCAAGCGAGCAGGCGCTGCGGAGGCGGGGGCGTGGTCGGTTCATGTGTGCACGTGCGATACGGCCAGGCGTCGTTGTGGGTGGGGTGTGGGGGGACGATAACACTTGACTGCGCACAGTTATCATTTTTTAGCTCGCAGACACGCACGATGCTGCAAATTGCGAAGCTGAAAGATGCCCAGACTCCGACTTTGACGGATTTGTTGATAGTTGAGTGCGTTTAGGACATGACTAAAGACAGGACCCCGGACATAGAACCATGACGAGGTATTGCCCAGCTGACACTAGCTTACGATCCAACACCTCAGCACGGTAAGACATGCTTTGATTAATTTATTAATCGCAAGGTAGTGCAAAAAAGAAATTCATCAAATCTCTCCTTTCCCACAGGGCCCTGCATAAGCTGCTTATGTTAATTACATTTTGGCAAAGTTGCTTTTTTGCATAGTTGATACTCCTTGGCGCAATCAATCAATTGCTGGAATCCAAGTCCTCTTTGTTTATGTTTTGTTTCGACGCCCTCAAAAGTGTTAAGTAGAAACCCATTTACAATTTTTGTCTTGTTGCTTTGTGGTATTAACTCCAAGCTAGGTTAAAAGGGTTGAGACTGTTAACCAAAATGGTTTTCTGTATATTGATGAGCTAGGTCAGCTGCCTGACAGCACTTTTAAACGAGTTGTGTAATCAGTGACAAACGGCCGAGAAAGATAAATGTGCAAGGAAATAATTAAGGCGAAATACGAACATTTATTAAAGCACAATCTCAAAGTGCTCCTTGGAGATAAATTGAGACCTGACGAAGTTAAAGTAAAGTTCCTACGGATAAAAACATGTTGAAAATAGATTATAAAAACTTAATAGAAAAGCAAAAAAAAGTTTGAAGCAGGAAATCAAATTTTACAGAAGACCGAAATAGTGGCCTAATGATTAGGAATTCTAGACAAATATGTGGGTTTCGAATCTCGTCCTTGTTTAGTTAGATTGGCTTGCAATTTGAACCATGTGTCACTAAGTTAACTCGCCTTATTAAATAAATATATTCATTCAGTGCCTTACAAATTTCAAATTCTCATCTGCTAGGATGTACAACGAGCACCAATACCGTATTCTGAGGCAAACCATAAGCTATAGAAATGTTAAACATTTCATTAACTCAAACGTGGAGTTACATGCAATTGATTTAAAGCTAGGTCCTGCAGCTTATTGCCTATTTCCTGGGACTCTCGCTTTGGGCTGCATTTGCGAAATGCTTGCAAAACCTTGGCAGCTTGGTAAATCAAAAGGGGAAGGGAGGCGGAAGCCAGCAAATTGTTATTTCAATTGTCAACAGCAATGCAGAGGCTCTGAGGGCGTGGCACTGGCCTGCCAACATTCAGTATGCAGTTAATTTTGTGCCTTGCCTGCAATAAATTTTAAATGCACATTTCCAATGAAGAAGCAACAACATCGACGACGAAATGAAACGAAACGGAAAACAATTTTCTGCAATTTCACTAAAACGACACATGAGAGCACACATTGACACACATTTGGCCTGCTGGACTGCAGGACAACGAATGCAATCGAAGTGTCCTTGCAAACCCGACAGCGACGACAAATGAAATTGTTGACCAAAGTGCAGCGTTTAAGAAAATCTTACACACACACGAACACACACACTACCTTATATATAAGTATGTATATATTTTGTAGTTTCCCATATGGCCAATGCATTTGCCTTGCACTTCAATGGAGCTACCATTGTCCAGATTCCTATTATTGTTACATTCGTTCTCTGTTTTCTTATAAAACAAGAGGTATATTCAAATTACAAATATTGAAAAATTGCTAGTACAAAATAAACACTATTGTTAGTAAAGAATTTAAATACCCAATGTTGCTTAATTAAAAACAAATATTATTCTTATTTAAATCTTAAAATGTTTCTTTTTTTAACTAGAATTGAGTGATTTTGTCCATTGCAGCGTATTTCCAAGTCGAGCACTTTCGACTATTGCATTGTTACTTGTATTGTTATTTCTTTTATGACAGTTTTAAAGGCATTTTTATGTGTGTAAATATGGTTTAAATTTTATTTGCTAGCTCTTAAGAGATTGTCAGCAGCTTTTGTTATGCCAGCAAATGCAAATTGCGATTGTTATGCAAGTCGCATGTTGCATGTTCAGCTCGGTGCTTGTAATATTCTAGAGTAGTTGCCCCATTGTTGCAGGCTCGTGGAGTGGAGTCCAAATGTGTGCAGATAATATTTATGTGGTGAATTGTTCAATACTTGGAGAGGTGATCAAGCTTAGGCAAATAGAATTTTTATTTATTTTTTATAACATTTAGTGGCTGAGTGTAAAACTTGTATACCAAATATAAAATGTACCAATTAAAAACTGATGTAAAAATAATATTTAGACAGATTTAAAGGATAGATATTTTTAAATGTAGTCGCAAAAATCTACAAATGTTTAATAGTAAGAAATACCATACAGGAAAGCAATACATATCCAGCTTTACTACAGAAAAAAATTGCTTTAACTATGAAAATAGTATTCATAATATAAGTGTTATTAACATAAATTATTTTCTGCATTTTGGCATATACAAGTATAAACAGTTAATTTGCATTGATGATAGGATGCCTTTTGAAAGATAGCCCAGTTTGGGTAAAAATGTTCATTTGATAAGCCTTTAATAGCTTCATTAATGTTGTCGTTGTTATTGTTGTTGTTTTTTTTTTTCTTGTTGTTGTCACACATATTCCAAGCATTTGCATTTTAAACGCAGCTAATTGCGAATAAACTCATTAAACGACAGCGACACTGGTTCAAATTGGCAAAACCCCGTCACAACCGGCGTCCGTAACGAAGCCCGCACAAATTGGGCAACATTTGGTGGCATCTTTTGCCAAATTGAATGCGGTAGACAATCAACCCCATCACCAAGGCAAGCCCCTAACACAGTTTGGCGCACATTTGGCTTGTTATCATTTTCATTTTCATGGTTGACGCGACACATGAAAATACCAAAAAACCAACAAAAAAGAGTAAAGAAAATAGGAAGTCAGCAGCAGAAAAGGGACAGGAATATTGTTGGCTCATTTGTGTGCGCGACTCTGTTTGTCAGACAGTCGGCCAAACATTTATTTTAATTATTATGAAAGCGAATTGCATAATTAAAAATGTTTGTTAAATTCATTTTAATTTTTAATTACAATTAATTTTATGCAGCTTACAGTGCCAGCACTTTTTGCACAGATTTTTTTTATGAAAAGTTACAACGTAAGTGGGTTAATGTGAGTGCACTAATATGTTAATTGGTTAGTTGGGCATTATAATGCATAAATGGATATCTTTTTATATATCTGTGGGTTTTCCTAACAAGCGGCAGGTGTAGAATGTAGTGTGTACATATGGGAAAACATTTAAGACTGACAAATACTCTTTCATTTCTATTCGAAAGATAAATTATGTACATTTTTCTCCGGCCTCATGCATTCATCTAGCTGAAAAAAACAAAATCAAGCGACAATCATTTCTCTATCATATCATTTACAAGTATTTCAGCCTCACTTTTCAAATGTCAGCACTTCGCAGAGCTACGCAATTTCGTTTGTACTTTGACTTTTGCCTGTCGCAACAAAACTCGCAATGCTACGCACATTTCCTGCCCTGATGTTGATTGCAGAACAAACTCTGCCTCTCGCCAGCACTTTATTCAAGCACTTGACACAGTTAAGCGCACTTATCAAACCGCGCAAAAAGTCAAACGCATTGAAACGCGACAACCAGTAAACAGTGGCAGTCACAGACAGACAGACAGACTCCAAACGGCAAACAACACCATTGGGACGCATATATCAAAAATCAACAGCTGCAAACCGAAAAAAAAACATAAAAAGTTACTCACCCAAACGCCCACCTACAGCCAGACACATGTGCCAAAAGATAAACACAAGTAGAATATTCTAAAATCGAAAAAAAGGAACGGAAGAAAAACTTTCATGCTGGCAGCATGCGACAATAAACGTGGCAGAGGCCCCTGATAAGCATGCAAATGAAACGGCGTCAGCGACGCCAGCAGCGCTGCCAGCGGCAACCGCAACAAATTCAGCACGCATATCTTGTGGCGACCTCGGGATATACGAGTATGAGGGAACAATCTTAATTGCGGGTCAGAAGCCAGGCGAAAAGCCAGAAAAAAGTTTCAAAAGAGACGCTGACAAAATGAAGGACCAACATGAAAATTCAGATAAAAAACGGCTAAAAACAAACTTAAATTTAAGCATTATTTTTTAATGCATTTGAAAATCTATATAAAATATGATTTAAATTTAAATTAAATAAAATTTGCCAGTAATTCAAAATTATGCAAAAAAACAATAAAAAGCCCCTATTAAAAAATGTTAACTATAAAGCTTGAGGCTGGAGCAATCACGTAGACCATCAACAAATTGGGAATACCTTTACTGCCCAAACCGACCTTGAAAGAATCGCAAATCTAACGCCTCTTATCTACGTTTAGGGAAGCATCCACTCAAAAAGGACAATCAAGAATCACAACTTACACTGTCCGCTAGAAACCTTTTTTTTATTTCAATCCCATCACACATTACAGATTAGACAGCTTGGGGCAAACCGTGCAACGAAACTGGCAATAGGTCCAATGGTAACCATAGAAAATATACAAATCCAGCAGATACAAGATTCACGCCCTTAAGATACAATTTTCGCACTGTCATAGGCTGGCGGAATGTGACAAATGTAACACACAAAACAACAAACGTTTGAAAATGACAAACTTTCTAGGCCGCGGTTGTGGGAAAAGGGGTGCTCTATTCTCAAACGTTGGCCCATTGTAATCCAACTCGGCAACTTTGAGCTGACAAAAAAGTTTTTTAGCACGCATACGCCGCGTTGCCGTCACCGCATTTTGCTGCATACTTTTTGGCGTTTGGCAGCGCGGTTGGGAAACGAGCCTGAACGGGAGCACTGCGGGTTTTGTGGGCTGCTTGTTATTTTCGCTCCCGGCGCTCGCCTTATGAATTATTTGAATTTTATGCGACAAATCACCTGCAAAATATAAATTCCTGGCAGCGAGCGACAGCTGCTCGCCTCCACCTCCACCTCCGCCTCCTAATCGACCAAAAATCGGAATTGAGGATTGGGATTGGGATTGGGATTGGGGATGCGGCACGTGAGCACGCACCGAGAGCGCACCACGTTACACCGTTAATCGTTCGTTAATCTGTCGTAAAATTTTCGTTAGAAATCCTGGCGTCAAGTTAAGTGGATGTCTGACAATCGCCGCATTTCGCATTTTGCCTTTGGACTTTTCATTTCTTACTTTTGCGTTTACGTTTGCGACGCGCACAAACTTTTTAATCGAAAAAAGATGTGACCTCCCTCCCAGCTCTGATTCCTGTTGCCCGCCCATGCAGCTGTGTAATTAAGTATGGGGCGTGCTGTGCCTTAAGGTAAAATGAGCATTCATGTTGCCGGCGGGTGGCGAGAATCGAATTTGATTTTCAAGTTTTTGAAATATTCACTGCAGGTTATAATGCGAAATGATCAACGGACCCTGGGGCATAGCAGTTCTAATTATAACAATGAATCAGCCATGACATTCGGTAAAAGTCAGTAAAAGAACTTTGGAGAAATCTGAAAACTGTTACGAAGGTTAGCACGTGCTTGGCCTTAAGGTTTTTGCCTTACAAATTTTTAAAGGTAAACTTACCGCTTTCGTTTTTATTTGGCATTCCCTAAAGAAATAAATGTAAAAGAAGTTGGGGGGTATTTTAAGACTGTTCAATGTCTACATAGGCATAACTAAAAAAACGAACCATGAGCAAAAAGACAATCCTTATGAAAATCGGATCCTATTTTTGACATGAATGTGGACCAAAAATTTTATTTTTAAACTGAAAAGTAGAATTCATCTAGGTGCCGAACCATGAAGAAAAAGACCACCTCCTCACCACCACCTCATCAAAATCGGTTGAGTTTTGGCCAAGTTACGACTGGGGAAAGTTGAGACCTATCCTTATATAGGAACACTAGGGTATATATTCGAAAATTTTTT
>SCDY01001090.1:0-37324 GCA_004143825.1 Drosophila micromelanica
TGGGGTTGGGTGGGGGGGGGGGGGGGGGGGGGGGGGGGGGGGGGGGGGGGGGGGGGGGGGGGGGGCGGCAGGGAAGTGAAAACACAATTTTAATATTTTTTTTTTACATTAAATATATTTAGACGTTTTTCATTCAAAATTGTTTTTGTCACGCAAATGTGGGTCGCAATGAGCGCAAGGATTTGTTTTTCTTGTTTGCTCTCTTTCTTTTATCCTCTTTCGACTATTTTTAGGTAAAATGTTAAACAAAATATTGCAGTTGGAATGTTTTCTTTGCGGTTATATTTTCGGTTTTTGCTTTGTTTACGTTACGCTATTGCGTCACACCCTCATTGCGCCACGCCTACACAGGCAGCCACATTTATCGCGGGACCAGATTTTCATATTTTTTTTTTGGGGGGTTTTTCGGGGGCGGGAGTGGTTTCTTGACATTTTATCGTTTTAGCAAACTTCTTACATCAAGTACATTTATATAAGTATTTTCTTTTAAATGTATGCCATTTTCTTATTTTTTTTTTATCTTTTAATTATTTGGTTTTACAATGCATTTTTTTGGTAAATATTCCACTGTATTTGTGTTTTTTGTTTTTTTTTTTGGTTTTTTTGGTTTTGTGTACATTTAAGTTAAAATAATTATGTAAGCTACATTAAATTGTTAAATATTTAAAATTACGTTACTCGGTGCCTTTGATTTAGTCATAGTTAAAAATCATAGTTCGAACAATTTAAAGCGTATTTGAAAAAAAATTCTGGCAAGCTTTAGTTGAGAGCAGGAACTCAAGATTCTTTGGTTAAAAGTTAAGAACGCTTAATGTTAAATATTTAAAATCAATATATTAGTTAATTTATTACAAGCATTTAATGCATTAGATTCAAGTCACTAAACTAATGAATTTTTCTTTACAGGCATTTTACGTAAAGACAGGTGAACCGAGTCTTAGTTGAGATTGAGGCAAATGAAAATATATAACACTAGACTCTATCGAATTTTAAACATAATAAAAATTTGTTTAAAATGCTTATAGAGCTCAAACAACACCAGTAAAATGTGCTGATTGCTCAGAAATACTAAACTCAAGTTTCACTTTGGGCTTTTTTGTTTTTGTTTCTGGTTTTTTGCACATATTTATTTTAAACTTTCTTATGCGCTTAGTTCTAATGAAAACTCTAAATACATTTAGCTTATGACCATTTGCTTAAGCTAATTTTCTTTATATATATTTAATTTAGTTTATATATATGTGTACATATATATATATATATATATATATATATTTTTTTTTTTTAATCTGTGCAGAAGTGACTTTTGTTTTATTTTCTTTGCTACTTTTCTGCTTTTGCGTGCTGCGCAATTTTCTCTGCTTTACTGTCGAGTTTTTCACTCTTTGGCTATTGACCAATTTTCCTTTATGCTCCTTGCTTTTCCGCTTTGCGCTTTTCCTTCTTTTATCTGTTGATTGTCCACTAAAAACTATGCTTGCTTCTAATGCTTTCGAGTTTTATTTCTGCTCTAATTGAGTTTTTGTTATATTTTGTTTTGTTTTGCTTTTTTTTTACACTAATTTGTATTTTTTATTTTATTGATGAATTTCTTTTGGAAAATACACACATTAAACAAACATGGAACAGTTTCAGCTTTCAGTTTTGCAAATGCAAATTATCTTTTGTGCATAATTAAATTGGCAATAAATTTATCGACGTGGCTTAAATAAATTGAAATATGCACTTATGTATATTAACTTTATGTATGTAATTATGAATGTGTATGTGTATGTATTTATGAGTTTTGGATTTTATATTCTCGATTCTCGATACTCGTGTTCTATATAAATTGCATTACCCTTTCCCCCAGCTTGCGTTTATTACAATACAATTAAACGTACAATACAATACAAATACAATAGTACATACATATACGTGTACATATACATATACACATATTCATAAATATGTGCATAGGGTGTATATGTTCTGTTTTTGTATATATAAGCATAATTTTACCTTTATTTATTCAGTCTTAAGCTACAAAAATCGTTATGCATATTTCTGCTTTTGTTTCATACATACATATATATATATCATATATATATATATTCATCTGCTAAAATTTGAATCTATTCAAATGAGTATTAAATTCGCAATGTATTTGAATTATTTATTTCATCTTTTTTCTATTTTGAAATTTTCTTGAATTTTCTTTGTTAGAGTGCAGTAAAAAGTAAAAGTAAAAGTTAAGCAGGTTCGCATGGAAAGGACATTTTTATTTGGCGACAGTTGTGGGCGTGACAGCCCCTCAGCAGCAGTTGAAAGATATTCTCTCTATGTTTTCTTGAAGTAGCAGAGCAGCTCAGAGTGAGTGCAGAAGGTGGCTTATGTCTAAGAAAAAGCAATCTTAATTGTTATAGATCGACGACTAAGCATACTCTATTTATTTATTTCATTTTATATTATTTTATTTAGTTATATTATGTGTATGTATATCTAATGGCTAACAATTAAACGTTTCAGCTGTCATGTGTTCTGCATTTAATTTACAGGCGTGCCTCTGTTGGACCTTAAACTGACCCTAGTTGAACCTAGTTTTGAGACTAGTTGGACCTAGATCCTAGTTGGCTAGCTCTGACTCTGTGCCTAAGACGTTTAGCGCTTTCCAAGTTTTTACTGTAGTGTGTACCTTGCTCAAGTAAACGAATTTTCAAATAATGCAACTCTATGGCTAGTCAAACTATAGCTATGTAGCACAGTGTACACTGTTTGCTTCGATTTATTTGTTTATTTGTTTGTTTTACTTACGGTTTTTGTGTGTAATGTTTTGTATATTTGGTTTTTTTAGTTTTCGGTTTATGCGGTTTTAGTTTTGAGTTGAAATGAAACGCCAGTTTGCTCGGAGGTTATCTTTTGCATACATCAATTTGTTGTTGTTATTGTTTAGTGTTTGGTTTTTGTTTTTGGGGGATTTCCGTTTTGTTTTTTTCTTGGCTGTTCAAGTTTTTCGTAGAAGTCATGACTAATGCTACAGCTAACAGCTAGGTTTAAATTAGTAGGTTTATCGAATTTCCATTTTTACATATTTACAAGACTTTAGTTTAGGGTTTATGCTTTGTTTCTTTTGTTTTCTTGATTCTTTTGTTTTTAGTGTGTTTTTTGTGTTTTAGTGTGTTTTTGTTTTGTGTGGTTTTTGAAGCTCGTTTCCAAAAAAAGTTCTACCAACTCCATATGAAAGATCAATGGCCGCAATTTTCCGCTTAGTTTAGTTGGAGAACAACCAACTGAATGCTCACGAGTATGTACAGTGAAAACTCGCTACGTGCTCAACCCTGGCTGAGCAGGGCCACCGAGCCGACGAGCAGCAGGCAGCTAAGCGTCAACTGCAGCACGGACGCACCGTTGATGAGCAGATCCTGGCCCGCATTGCTGCGCACATCCATCAGATCACGGGACAGGGGCAGCTCGGTGGGATCGCTCAGCTCGTCGTGGCAGGGCAGATTATCCGGCTTTAGCATGAACAGCCGCACACTGATCGAGTTCTTGGTGGCGAGGGAGTCCAAAGCATTGCCGGTCAGCTGTGGGTGCTGCCCCAGCAGCAGATCGACATCGTTGTGGGCCAGGGCGTGGCCGCTGTTGGTGCCGGCGGCGGCGGCGGCGCCATAGAAGCTGGTCTGCTTGTGCAGGTTCAGGTTGTCGTCCATGTCGAGACCGCCGCCGTGGCCCAAGCCCAGCCCGGACACGTGGCCGCCGTTGGTTTCGTCGTAGTAATCGTAACGCTTTTGTGTCTGCGCCACCGCAGCCACGCCCGCCACGCCCTCCGCCTCCGTCAGTTGTCGCCTGCGTCGCTGGCGCAGCTTCGATTCGACCACATTCTCGGCCACGTCGGTGAACTGGCGCTGGCCGCGCAACGCCTGGCGCGACTTGCTCGAGATGTGCTTCCTGGGGCCGGTGCCCAGGTGCTCGTCCAGGTTGCCATAGTTGCTGCTGACGCTGACGCTGTTGCCGATGCCGCCCATGCTGGCGCTGTTGCTGCCAATGGCCGTGAAGCCGCCAATGTTGAGCAGGTCGAGAATGTGAGACGGCACCGGGTCAACGAAATGAGACAGCTTTGGCTCCTGCAGCGTACAAATGAAATCCTCGAGAGAGTCACGCAGCTGCAGGTGACGTGTGCGATTTTTCAATTCAAAGATCCATTGTAGCCGACAATCGCAAATGAATTTGTTGTCTGTGCGGAGAGAGAGTGAGAACAAATAGAGACCATAAGTAAAAATATAGTATATATAAGTTGCAGTTGGGCAGACAAACAAAAGGTACATTGACAGCTCAGACCAGAGAGGGTAGTGTGTGTGTGTGTGTGTGTGCGGGCTGGCCTGAAATTGCTTTTGTCAAGTTGTCGACCATCGAACCAAAAAAAAATAATAATAAGAGTTCGGAGTGTACGACTAAATGCTACTCTGCACGCAGAACAAAAAGTATAAAATACTTATAAATATCCCAAAAATAAAACATCGTAAAACGTTTATTTTATTTTCTGAAAAACTCAATCAGTTTTTCTGAACATCTATATTCATAGAATTATCAATGATTGAATGAATTTCCAACTTAAACTTGTCCAAGTATTTGTATTAATTTTTCTTATTTTCACCACACCAATATACCCTTCTTTACACAATTTCAAAGGCTAGAGAGTATAGAAAAGAAGGACTGCTCCACAGTCTATTGTTAGCCACTTCTGCACAGGTGAGCGGGTCAGTGGGTGGGTTCGTCTGGCCAGGGCCAGCTGCTAAGTGGCCGCCTGCAACAATTGGCTGTCATTTGCTGGCCAGCAAGGCTAGGCCTGCATTTGGACTGTGAAGCGGATATGGATTTGTATATATCTGGGCAGGGTCAGGCCGGGGCGTTTTAAATGATTTTGCCATCCGCCGGCCGGGCTTCAATCGCTGTCGATGTCGTTGACGCTGCGCAAGTTAAACGCCTCAATGACATTTCCAATTTAGAGGACGCCACAGCTTCGGATGCTCCTGGAGTGCAGCAGCCAGGCAGTCAGGTCTGCAGCTGGATTTTGACTGCGCCTGTCTGTTGGTCTGTCACTCAGTTGAACGCCCAACTGCTGCTGCTGCTGTCAATTATTTTGTACTTCTTCTTCTCCGGCTCTGTCCACATCAGGGAGACATCAGGACACGGTCGAAGAAGGCCTGCGGCGGCTGCGGCGGCGTCTGCATCGATTTTGATTTCGATTCGTTCGTCGAGCGCAAACCAATTTGTTGTTTGGTTAGTTAAGTTCGAATGGTTTAACTTCAAATTGAGCGCATAAATGGAGAGACCGAGAGACCGCAGGCATTAGAGAAATCCTCATTAAATCAAGTGTGCAAATTATTTACAGACTCTTCACGACGGCTTCAACAAATGCCTTACAACTGTCTGCTTGCCAAGCTGTGCTGCATCTCAGATACTTTTGCTCAACAATTTATATACCCCGTAGTTGGGTGGGGTAGAGTATATATTTATTGGTATATATGTATATAATGTGTGCAAATATATCCAAAACGCTGAAGAAGAGTACTTCCCATTTGAAGGTTTATTTCTTCGCAGGTATGTATTCTCTTAGATATCGATAAATATCGATTTTGCATATCGATATTTTAAATGTTCGATAACGTTGCTACATATTATTATGGAATATTTTGGAGCTTTGGAAGAGTAGAATCTCCAATTGTAAACGCAAAGCTAATTTGTTATTTAAAATCGATAAAAATCGATTACTGGATATATATAAGGTATTTTTAAAGCTAACCGCCTTACCTATTTATACTGAAAAGTTCGCTTACAAGACGCCTCTGCATTTAAATATTGTATATATATACATATGTATATTCGGCAAAGTCACAAGTTCCAATTAATTGTGTGGAACTAGAGAGCCAGTTTATCGACAAGCCGAAAATGTGTGCTGTCTGCTCTCGTGTCGGGGGCCAGGCTAGTTAATGTCCTGGCAAATCTCTCGAGTATAATTAGGGCCCTACGTTGACACAGTTTTGCATGTCAACATGCATAATTAGCATAAACGTTACAAACAAAATATTGACTCTTTGACTGACTGACTGACTGACACACACAGTCAAGAGCTGTGCACATCATTATCCTTGCACACACACTGACACATACAGAAGGGCTCAAAGGAGCGCAAGCACACAATGACGCAGTCTGTGGGACTATTGTCGTGGAGGTGGGGAGGGGTTGGTGCTGCGAACAATTGTGGGTCTACAAAAGGGGCTGAAGCGCTACTATAAATGTAACTGTGCCTCTGAGTCTAACGATTGCAACAATAATTCGTGACATATTTTGTGGCTGAGCCCAAAAAGTTGCCACAAACGACAAAAGAAAACTTTCGTTGCGAAAATAGTTGGCAAATTAGTCGAAGAAGCAGCAAGTAGCATAAAGCATCGAGCAGAGAAGAGAAGAAAAGAGAGGAGAAGCGTTGGGCTTTGCAGGGCAGACAAAGTCAAAAATTCTAATTTTCCATATGAAAACATGCAAAAGGCATAAATAAAGTTAAATATGCAAAGAAGCGACTCCGGAAAATGTTCCAAATGGGCGACGACGACTTGGCAACATTTAGCAAGCAAATTACAACAAAATTAACATGATAATGAACTGGCAGCACTGGCACTACCCCTGCCCCTGTCCCTGCCACAAAGCGTGGCACCAGCTGTAGGAGCGGTGTTGCAGACGGGTCCTAGATGAAAACTGGCAGCTGTTCTCAGCTGACCAAATGACAATGACTTGCCAGAGAAGCAGCAGCCGCAGCAAAAGCACAAAGCTTGACTAAAAAAGACAGCTGAAAATAATTCTTATCTGCGGGTTGCCAAAGATTAAATACCCTAGCAATTATGTGTCACATTTATATTATATTTTTATAAAAAATTCGATTTTATTGAATATTGTTGTCTGATGTTGATCATATTTTACTTATGTTGTAGGAGCATAGTTTGGTTAATATATTTTTATATAGATTTCTTCTCTGATTCTCGGCTTCTTCACAAAAATAAAAAGATTAAGTGTTTCCTTTTTCGACTATATCACGCACTAGATCAAGAATATTTAAACGTGTAGTTGAAGTTTTATTTTCTACTCACATATTCAGTGACAAACTTATAATACCCTTTACAAGGGTATAAAAAAATATCAACGAGAATGTCCTCAAAAAACTATATGTATGAATTTCTATATGAAAAAAGGTTACACACACACATACACACACACAGGCACACACTTTGACACATAGATAGGACGGTCATGTGACTGGCTTAATGTGCAGCAAACTGTTCGTGTGTGTGGGTGCATAAAATACTTTTATATTTTTAATGATACTTGGCCAAAGCGGTAGGAAGTGTTTTGGTCTGCTGCACACACTCCACACACACCCACCCACCCACACACACACTCACTAAAACGATGCCCGCCTCATTTTGCTAGCAACGAACTTCGACTTCTGCCGCCCCTCCAATCCCCTCATCCCTCCACAAACGGCTTCTGTTATCCCTGGTTACTAAACTAGATGACTTTCAACTCTACCTCCGTGCCGCCTGCCGCCTGCCACATGACGTTGCAGGTTTTTTCTTCTTCGTTTTTTTGGGTACTGTTGCAACAGTCGGAAACGTTTTTACGGTTAGCAAAGGACATTTACATACACACACTCACACACACGCAATAAGAGTCATGCATATGCGTCTATGTGTACATTAAATTTTATTATTGTCATTTTCATAGCGCTGTCCAAGCTGTCCCCTCCACACCCCCTCTGGCTCGCTGGCCAACACTTTGGCTAACAAGTTCCAAGTGCTGGCTGTTTGCATAGGTTCACGTAAGTGTGTGTGTGCGTGTGTGTTTTCTGTGCCAACAGGCAGCTAGCCAAATTAGACTCAGCTGAACTTTGTTTGGTCAGTTTTAATGCAAATATGTCCGTTCGCCTGTCCGTCTGCCTGTCTGTTTGTGCGGCAGTTCATGTGTCGAAACATATTCATAATTAGTTATCATTTCCATTTGCTGCAGCTGCAATTCAAAAGCTAACACCTTTAATATGATATGGACAAAGCCAAAATTTCATCTCGAAATGAGGTTAGCACAATTTTGTTAAAAAAAATAAAGGAAGTAAAAAGAAAATGTTAATAATTTTGTATTTTAATTCAATACGAACGTTTTCAAAGTAGGTTACAATTTCTTAAAGAGAACATTTTAGGCATATTTCCAGTATTTCTAGATTTAAATAAATTTTTGTATTTTTGTCAAAGAAACTTTTAATTATGGTATCAAGTATGATTGAATAATTGATTATTTTTAAAAATAATGTACCCCAAATGCTTAAAAGTTTCCTTGTTGGCATTTCCACTCATTATATCAGCTTTTTATTTTGCTTAAAACAACAGCAAATAGCATAATTAATTTTAATTAAAATTTATTTAGTTGCTTCCTTGCCCTTCCCTCCCGCTAGCAGCGACGAACTCAAATCGATGCGTTTAGCTTTAATGGGCTCCTCCGCAGATGCTGTCATACATCACGTTGTGGCCTTGGCTCGCTGTCTAAATGGCATTTCATTAGCTTGCCGTCCCAGCGGCATTAAAAGAAAAACATTTATTTTAAATTTAATACACTACACCACACTCACACTCATGCACAAAGGAACAAAGAAAAGGAAAATAAGACCGAAAAGAAAAAACAAAATTCCAGGTCCGCTTTAATTGGTTGACGGGGAGCGCGTTTTGTTTAATATTTTTTTGCTCCCCTTCTGTACTTTTTTTTGGCAACGTGGTTCTCTTAGTGCTCCTACTGGCCCCTGTATTAACCCACGACTGCCGTTTTTTTTTTCATTTTTCTGCGCAGCTTTTCTCGCCGTGTAGTTTGAAAAGCGCAAAGAAAACGCAAACTGGGGTTTGCTGCTTGAAATATCAACACAGGCGCCAAAAGTTTAACCCCCCCTATCCCCTCGCATCCATCAGCAGACCAAAAATCAACGCAGATGCTGGCCTAGTTACCGCCTTTGTTTCTGACCGGATCCCGACCAGCGCCTGGCTGCACAATGAATGCCGCAGCCGACAACGTCTACGTCTAGGACTCCTACTCTCACTCCGAATACCGACGCCAATGCAGCTTTGTGTGTGAAATCAGCTCATTTTTAGGTGGCTTGGTTAGATGTGGCAACTGGGCAATGATGGGGCAACCTGGGAATTGGGGGGAACTGGGGAGCCGGGTTCGTTTGTGGCCAGGGCCAGGCTGCCTTTGGCCGGGCCTGTGACCCGCTAACGCCACCAGGGGACAGCACGCACAGTTAGCAACTTGCTCCGGCTCTGGTTCTCTGGAGAGTTTTATCATTTTTTATTACATTGCTTGAGAGCGCTATGTATGCAAATGAAGTTGAAAGTTTCGCTTTGTATAGTTGCCGTAGTTGCGGCCAGTTGGGAGCGCCATGGCAAACGAAGAAGAGGCCCCTCCCCCACGCTCCCACACCGCTCTCTTAAAGTGGGTACGACAATATTGTCATAGTGGTGCTTCTGCATTTCATTTAATAATAGCTCTTGAAATTTGTTGAAATAACTTTTGCGCTCTTAATAGATATTCATATAGATTAATTAGCAGCTTGTTGCGAATTCGAATCTGAAACTGGCGCATAAATTCGGTATTATCCGAGCTTTTAGTTTCATCATACATATTAATAACAATAAAAGTTAAATAAAGTAGATCAAGGCAGAGCATACGATTGTCGGCTTGTGTGTGAATAAGGTGTTTGCTTTTTTATTCAAGTGGCAGCCTTCACTTTTATTTTTTTAAACCGCCTTCGTTTTTTAATGAGCTTCAGTTGCTAGAGTGTTTTTATTCATTTTTGTTAGCTTGTTTTTTGGCTTGTTATTGCTGTGCGTGATTTCGCACGCTCATTCGCAGTGCGTGTGTAACGAAGAAGAAGAGGATATTTAATTTTGTTGCCTGCTTTCGGTTGTGGCCACCGCAGAACGGGTCGGCGCGCAGACCCTGGTCCATCTCATCGCCCTGCAACTTTACTCAATTTATTCAAAATCAAATGGGCTTTTTTTAATTTTTTTTCTTGATTTTCTTTTATATGCCACGCCCTCTGCTGTTGCTGTGCGAAGCCATTCAAAGACATTTCAATGGCCGTCGCTTTTCTCGCCAATTTTCTTTATGCCGTAGTTGGGGTCAGTTTTGGGGGCAGCGGTGCTTATTGAATGTTTTTATTACGCCAAATGAATGGCAGCTCCCCGGACTGGACCCTCTGGCTACAATTGTTGTTCTCTGCGCTCGCTTATTTTCGCTGCGAAAAAACCCATAAAATTATATCACTTGTACAGATTTTACTCTTCTTGTTCCATGCTGGTCTTATTTACGCCGAACTCGAACTCAGGAGAGCGCTAGTTGTAATTTTAATAACATTTTATGGGTTGTACAATTTTTTTAAATTTAACTCAGAAACCTTTCGCTGTGCAAAAAAAAAAAGAAACCAACTGTGGCAAATCGAATGAGAAACGTCATAAATAAATTGAAAGAGAGACAACATTCAATCAGTAAACAATTACAGTTTATTTCATTCATATCAAATTATTTTTGGCAATCGAGCGGAAAGTCAAATAAGCAGGCAGCAGGCCAGCAAAAAAAAATGAAGAACAAAAATTACAAAAAGCAAATCCAATGCAAGATCAAACAGCCGACAGACAGCTGCGAGGATGTCGCCCCGAGGGCGGACCGCAATGAAACTGGTGACTGGCAAAAGGGAAAGTCATTGCAGGCGATTTAACAACTACGCTCGAGGATAAATATTTTATGAAATCGCATAAACAAATCAAAGACGAATCACAGACGGCACAAAAAAAAATACAAGAATAGGAAAATCGCTTTCTAAATCAATTGGGGAAAAAAATAAAAAAAAAAACAGGAAGAAAATCAAGCGCGCCGATCAAATATGACCACTCAACCGCGTTAAAGTACACACACACACACACACGTACACGCACTCATAAACATTAGCCCTTCGGCTAAGCATTAAGTTGCCTTTGCCAAAATATTTGCACAGTTGGGGTGAACTAGGGCAGGGGTAGGAAGTAGAAAGAGGGTGAGCTAGTAATGTGTTTGTTATATGTTAAATCGCATAAAAAATACAGCTATACGAATAGAGAGATATATGCTCATAACAATAACAAGCAAAGCAACTATACAACAGCTATAATAACAGGCCACCCCACAGCAAGCAACATGTTAGCCAACAACACCCCCACCCCATCCCCTGCCTTACAAGGCAGACGAGTCCAATTCGCCGCCTAATGCTTGCCAAAATAGCCATCGCATCATCATCCACATGCTCATCCACTCAACCCCCCGCACATCTTCAAAAGCCCCCTTGATTTTTGCTCTTATTGAATTGTATTTAATAAAATATGCGAGCATTGGCCCGCGAGGGTTGCGCTTGGGCACCCAGCGAGGGTGGCTCCAAACAAACAAACAAACAAACAAACAACAACAAGAACACCAAAAAAAAAATTTTATATAAATAAATAATGAGGCCTTTGTTATTGCGCTGCGATTTGGCAAGTCAAGTGGCAACTTGTAAGTTGCACCCCCACATCCAACAAAAAGTGGCTTAAAGCGTCAGCCTTCAGGTGCGAAACTGGCTAAGGTGCGAGTCTATTAACAGCCGAACAGCGCGCATTATATACCGGCAATATATCAAATTGCCAACTGACATAAATTGTGCACTCAAATGTCCGCTTGAGCGGCGAGGTTCGCAATCCCTCCCAGGTTTGGCCATTGCCAATGCAATTCCATCCATCAATGACAACACGTTTACATCCGCATCGACGGCTGCTGCTGCGGCTCGGCTGTCATACAAGATATGCTGCGAACATATACACTATATAAGCGATATATATATGCGATACACAACATATTGTAAATTGAAATTATTACATATACTCTAAAGTTTGCAGTGAAGGGGGAGCGCGGGGTGCTCTTATTTATGGCCAGCTGCACTGCACTTATCGATTGGCCACCCGCTTAGAGCTGAGAAAAGCCCTCAGCTTTGAGAGTTATGCGACACTCTATATATTTTATTGAATGCGGCAATAAGTTGGCCAAAATATTCAATTAAATGTTTGTCATTTGGCAGCCAGCTGCAATTTATGTTCAATAGTTGGTCTAATGAGTTTTTGGTCAGCTAACGGTCAATGATTACTGCAAATAAGATTGCTGTGAATGCAAGCGATTAGAATACATATATACATACCCTGTAAAATAAATAAATTGAATTTACTTTATGAAATTTTAATATCGAAAATCAGAGCTAGTGGTCTTAAACCTAAATGAAAATCGATTTTGTCATCGCCATGTTTATAATCGGCTATGGAAGCTCTCCTTTCTGCCTGTTGCATAAATTTGCACATAACCATTATATCCTTCATTACAAATGTTAAATGGGTATGGGGAATACGAATACTCGCATACGGAGAGAGAGAAAATGGAAATAAAGGCGAGAAGTAAAGAAAGGAAGAGTAAGAAAAAAGAAGAAGAGTAAGTCAGAAGAGAATGTAAAAGAGAGTAAAAGTAAAAGAGATTAAGGAAGGGGAGATTAAAACTGATTTAAAACACTTCACTTAAAACACCACAACTCTGAAGGCATTACTTGAACTTATGAGAATCGCATAGAGGGGTCTACAGTTGCCTGCTAGACAATTAACATCAAGCCACAAAACTTCACTCAAAATTTTCAATAATAGCTTGTTCGTGTATTGTCAACAGCTTTCGAAATTCTACACAGGACAGACAGACAGACAGACAGATAAGCTCAGCTTGTTGACCAAATCAAGAGTACAAATGCCAAAAATCAAGAATAAATTTTTGCTGTTTACTTAAGCAGAGCATAGAAACCTTTCTCAACCAATTCATGTCAAGTGGCAAAAAGCATATTGATGAAGCCCTTTAGCAGTTGCTACGCAACGAAGCTGTCAACCAAACAACACGTCCTCAGATTAAGGTAATACGCGAGAAAGCAATAACAATAACAAAAATACAAAACAAAAACAGCAACAGCAACAACAATAACAACTAGCAACATCGTGAGTGAAATGAACTATAATCAAAGGCATTTTGCGGTCGCTGCCGAAAACCGCAGGCGACACATCAGCGACGTTTAATTCAGCGGGGAGCTGCTAACTGCCAGCCTGTGCATATATTAAGATAGATTACAGCACACACTTAACACACAAATACACACACATATGCACACACTGGTATGACATGAATTTGTATCAGAAGCAAAGCAAAGCTCAAAGCCAGCGGCAAAAGAGCTCAAGTTACGCGCAGTTTGGCAAATCCGTTTAGGGTATTGGCTAACAGGGCAAAATTAACATGGCTAATGCATTGTCTTTGGCGCCGCACCTTTAGGTGTGCATAAATTATGTATACATACATATATATTATTATTCTTGCCTAAAATCAGCTGTAAACTTTTAATGACGCCCAAAACTATGCCGCGGTTTTCCCGCTAAACCCAACTGCCTAGCAATTGAGACCAGTTAAGCGGCTGACGGCGAATAATTTCAGGGCTCTTGTCTTGGTGGTTGTTGCTGTTCTTGTTCTTGTTGTTGTTGTTCATGATTATAATAAATTTAACTAATAAAGCGCGTTAATGTTCAGCCATCAGTTAGCAGTGACAACAGCAAAAGGCAGCTATCATGCGAAAGGGCTTAAATCTCGGCCATAGTGGGCGGAGGCGTGTCTGTCCTCCATAGCCTTCAAGTAATTTGGCTTTGTTGCGCGCCATATGCAAAGTGAGGCGGCTTTAATTGTCGACCGAGCCAAATGACACGAAAAGCAGCTGAAGAGGCGGAGAGCGGGGTTGAGAGCAACTACTTCTTATTGCCAGGACGTTGCTAAGCTGACAGTGCGCTGGAATCTGCTTGTCTGTCTAGTTGTGTGCTTTTGATTGGCTTGTTATACCCTCGACCCATTGAAAATTTCAAATAGGGTATATTGCAGTTGTGAAAGTGTGGGTGTTGCAGGCAGAAGAATTCAATTTCAATATTTACGTGAAACTTTTAGATTTTGTAATTATAAACAAATTCTATGTAGCAGCTAAGCCAGATACAGGGTATTTTTTAGTCAGTCACCCATAATTAGAGCACTCGTTTCGATTTGGCCATTTAAAGCAACGTTCGAAACGTGAATGATATGGGATTTGGGCGCAGCCCTTTCAATGGAATTCAATCTCTGGCAATTTGCTTAGCCCTTGAAGTTTCATGAAACGGAAATCATGTCGCAGTCAAAGGCGCAGGCAGAACAATCTCAAGTTTGCCATAATGATATCAATTAATTTCGTGCGATTTAAAATGTGCCGCAACAGAGACTTGCTACAAAATATATGCGTGCGGTGAAAAATGTTATAAAATATGCAGCAGCTTGACGCGAGGTGAAAGTTAAAATACATACGCACCCACACACACGCACACACACACCCGTACGCACCCACACACCGCAGAAACGTATGTGTGCGTGTGTTGGAAAACAAAGCGAACGAAAGTTGGCCGCAAGGCATACAAAAGTTTTGCACATTAAACAATAAAAACTCATTAATAATATGCATTTAAGTTTTAATTGAACTACTTAATGAACAAAGGAAAGAGAGTGGGTAGGAAGCGGGTGAGGAAGAGATTACTAAAAGATATGTCATTGTTGTCTTTATGCCCTGGGTAAAGAGAGTAAGACAATTATGACAGACAATGTCAGCGCTTTGGAAGAGACTTTAAAAAGTTGATATATTTTTTGGATGTGTGTCAACATTGATTTTTATAACCTGGTCTCTCAGTTCTAAAAAATTAAAAACTGAATCAAGTAGTGAATTCTTGTATGAAAATAATTTTTGTGTTTTAAAGACATATTTAGAAAACTCAGCGTTTACCAGCAACATTATATGATATTCATATATGGATTAATTCTAATTAAAATCGGAGTAAAACATCTATATGATAGCTCTTTGATTTATAACAACAATCGACTAACGAAAGGGTATTTAAGCATTGGCACTACAAATTACTGTTTTCCTTTCTTGTTTTTGTTGATGTTAATGCCGTAGGGCCTTGTCAGGCGACATGAAAGGAAATTGTTGTATGCTCTCATTATACATGGAAAATGGCCGCAAACAAATTGCGCAATTGCATTCCACGTGTTTGAGTGTGTGTGCGAGCGTGTGTGTGTGTGTGCTTGTTGTTTTTATGGGTCTCGCGAATGCAGTTTGAGCTTTTACTCAATTGAAATTTTTTTGCAGCTGCATAGAAAAGGTGCGTAATTAAAACGGTGCCGCGGCTGCTGCTGCTGCTGCTGCAGACAATTAAACGCATGCCACATGCAGAGGCGCATGCCACAGACAACTGTAAAAGCCGAACAATGAGGCAGGTAAAATGAACGATGGGGGATGTGTTTAATTGCGATGGCAGATACACTCTTTAAATTTATGATGTGAGGGCGGCATGAGTTTTATGGTCAAAAGAAACGTGGCCGAGTTGTCAAGTTGCCGGAAATTGAATTCTAAAATATTTATAGAGAGTCTCTGTGAGTGTGTGTGGGTGTCTAAACAATTGAGCATAGCATACATTTTGGGGCAAGGGACAAGGCCGAGTGATTTATGTCGAAATGAAACTAAAGCGGAATAA
This sequence comes from Drosophila micromelanica, assembly GCA_004143825.1. Lineage (NCBI taxonomy): Eukaryota > Metazoa > Arthropoda > Insecta > Diptera > Drosophilidae > Drosophila > Drosophila micromelanica. Next base: position 15,690 of record SCDY01001090.1, read on the forward strand.
AATGCTACTTATACATGCAAGCCACTGTACTTGTGTGTGTGAGTGTGTGTGTGTTTCTGAAAATATACAATATGTATATAAATTTGTTTGCTAAGCTCAACAGGCAATCAAATCTGGGCAGGGGCCTATGCCCTAAAACTTATTAGTGTGCGCATATGTCTGTCGCTCAGTGTTAGGCACATGTAACACAATGTTGAGCCATAGATTTATTGGGCACAATCAGTGGGATTTGCCGATGCCAGGATATGGCCCAATGCTGACGTTGACGTTGACTATCGAAAGTCAATTTCGGGTGCGTGTCACATGCTCATTTGTCCAGTTTATGGCCGAACATCATTTGTTCAAACATTTTTCGGGCAATCGAGCGTACACAACGCCTTTTATGCCTTTCAATAAATTGCTCGCTTCCGGCTCGTGGTTGCGCCTAATACCTGTTTATTGTTGCCTATTTTTCGTTCTTGTTGTTTTTGTTGTTGTTCAGTAAATGCAATTTTAAGCTGCAAAGCGCTGCAAACATTTGCACTACATGCATTATAAATGAGCCCAACAAAATGCAAAACAAGATCTAATTCACTCTGCACATATGAAAGTTTTATAAGGTTTATATAGAGGGAAAAGCGTAATTAGTCTACTCAATTTTAAGATGCTGTCTGCTGTGACATGAATAATCCTTTCCCACAATCAGAGAAAGATGACTGACAGAGTCCACAAATCATTTGAAATTAAGAAATTAAAAAATATTTATACTAATTTTTGTACTGAAGAACGTTTCAATCTTAACAATGTATATTGTCTTATCTCAAAAGCAGCAACAAAACACTTAAAAGCAAAAAAAACTAATATTTTGTAATGAATAAGGAAACTACTATTATTCGCTTAAATGTAACTTTTAAAATAATACGATTGTATTATATTTGATTAATGAACTACAAGTTTGAGAAAAATGCTCTGATTTTTCGCCGAGTGTAGCATGGTTATTATACGAATCGAGCGCATATGAACTTTATGAAGTTGAAACTAAAAAAAACGACAAAAAAAGCAAAAACTTTATTAACTGGAAAAACGGGTGAGCGAAAAAAAAAAATAAAAACTTTTAGCGAAATAATCAAATTGCAGTTTTCAGCTGTCAGCGTCATGCGAGCGCGTGTGGAATGTGGATATTGAAGAGGCGTCGCAAAAAATCTGTTAGAAATCCTATTTATATTTGGAAACAATAACCATTCAATTCGAGCTAACGATTTGGGGCCGGGCTACAGCGCATAACGAACCAATTGAGCCGGACACGGACACGTATCGAGACCCTTTGGGGTATTTTTTGTTTTTGGGTGGGGGTGGGACTGTTGTCGCATTTATTACCAGTGTTGCTGTTGGGCAAATAGTATGTGAAAAACTTGCATTGGCTTTAAAGTGAAAGCATTTGTAATGGTCGTAGGTCCTGGCCACAGGCGCGACGACACAAACAAAACGTGCGCCGCATACAAATAAACAAGGATCCGGCAGGCAGTCGGGGCCGTAGCCATCACATGTGGCCCAGTGGCCAGTGGGTGGTGCGTGGTGTGTGTGTGTGTGTGTGGTGTGTGTGTGTGGTTGCTGGTCACCAACATCGACCGATGACCGTCGGAATTGAAACAAATGCCACAGCACTGGGCGTGCCTATTAATTTTTTACAAAATACGTGGGCATAGGTGCAGCTGCAGCTGCAACTGGAACTGTAGCTAGCCATGGCCTGGACACAGCCACAGTACAAACAACACACACACACTCTCTTGCAAGCGGTCTTCAAAAGGACAAACCGTAGCATTGTTTAGTGCTTGTGTTTGGCTCCCAGACATCAAATGGCATTTAAATGCAGGCAGCATGTGTTCCAAAACTTCTACACGCCTACAAACTTCCAGGGTTCGAGAGAGATGATAGAGAGGAAGAGAGTGCGAAGGGAAACTGGACATGGTACCAGTCCAAAGCTTAGATGCATTTCAACTGTTCCCTGTTTATGCCTACAGGTGCTTACACCCTGCCTGCATCCTCACACTCCTCCTCAAAGTCCAATTCCCTGTTCAACTGAAGCGCAACTAAAGCTGCCCAAGTAGCCTCTGATAAGTGTGAAACAATTCCATGGAGTACAAGCGAATGGGTTTTCAAGTAATTTTCGAGAAACTGAATGATATTTGAGCCCCAACTGATGAACATTTTATGCTAATAGCTTGCAACAAAAATAACACGAGAGTGCAGTTATGCCGAAGCTTTAATACCCTTGTATTTATTAGGTAGATGTGTCTTTACGGAGTTAAACGTAACTTTTTAGCAATATTTTCTATTATAGAAAATATTTTCATATTTGAAAATATGATTTTTTAAATTTGGTTAAAATATCTAGAGCAACAATAAGAATTTTTATGCAAACAAAAATGTTTACTTGTGTGTGAAAAGCAGGGTAAAGATAGCAAAAAATCACAAATTTTGTTAATACATAAAATCGAGAGCTATATGATATAGTGAAGAAAATATCGCAAAACTTCGAGTTCGAGATAAGGATAGCTTGTAATTTAAGAAACTTGTAAGCATCCTTCTCATTAAATCTTTGAATATATTTGGGAACAATATACTACAAACCTCGTGACCAAATCATAATAGCCTCTCTGTCTTAAAAGGAACTATGCCATGGTTTGCAAATTTCAGAATAATGGAGATTTAGTGAGGAAATCGCAGCGCGTAGCAACTGCTGCAATGCCAATCAGCTTAGCGTCATTCGATGGCTGTCAATGGCAATTACGTAAAAGTCAAGTTTTCTACAAATCACAACGTGCTTGCTCGACCGAGCAGATTCTGGGGTATAGGTACAGTTGATGCATGTGCTTCAGTTCTGTAAAAGTTCATGTACATCATTTGTCCTGCCGCTAATGGAAATCCCTCAGTTGATGCCAGCGCCACTTCACTTGGCGCTGCCTGATGTGCATTTGTCAAATAGTTGTTGCACAGTTCCAACGTCCAAACGTTGAACACCTTCACACTGGGGTGTGTCTGTGTGTGTGTATGTGTGAGTATGTGTGTGCGACAAGTCCTCCCAGGACATCTGCACAAAATTCAGCTTGGCGTTCGATTAGTTGACGCGCAGCAGCAGCAGCGGCAGTTGGCAAATACTTTGTCCCCAAAATGGATGTCACTGGCATGTGATGTGGCCACGAGTTGAGCTGAGCTGAGCTGAGCTGAGCTGTTCCTGCTGCTGCTGTTGCTGCTGCTGCTGCTGTTGCTCCGTTGCACGTTTTATGGCCACAGCGCCAACTTTATCCTTAGCCGAAAACGTCAACGTCTGTTTCGAGTCATCCTCATCCGGCCATGTTTCTCACATGTTCACTGCAATTTTGTTGCAATTTTTATGTGCTTTTACACGCAGAGAAAAACTCTACGACTACATTTATACAACGACTAAAATATATTTAAATGGTTTGATTTAACTAACAGAAAAATAATTCTAAAAATTTTAAATCTGTGTTTGTTTTTTCATTACTCTTTAATCTGTATGCCAAAACGCAAGGGAAAGAAACAGAAAAAAGGGTTTAAAAACTAATTTTAAATACGAATTTTTCGGTTTTTTTTCTGTGTATGCACGTGAAGCCGCACGCTTCTAGAGTCTCTGTCTATCGTCTCCCATCAAGTGTCGCGCCTCTCCCCTGGTAGCCCTTCTTGCTTGCCACACGCGTCAACACTTGCACCCAATGAGCGAGAAGTGTTGCATCTTTTAGGCGCCTGCTTCGAGTCTCAACTTATAAATTTGTCAAACGGCAATTTCAGCAAATTTTGAAACGACTCTTCGTCAGACGTGCAACTTTGCTGAAGCTTTCAGCTGCTGATGGCTTAATTTAGCAAATAAAAAGCACTTAGTTAATTTATTTATTGATGCGCCTCCACAAAATGAAAGCCATTTTACACATCTTTAAATATACATTTGGCTTGGTGTCTCAAAAAACTCGTTTCGCATCGCTTTTTTCTTTAAATTTTACTTTTCTTTTCAATTGGGCAAAAAATATTTGGTTCATTAGCAGCTTGGAAAAACTTTGCAATCTCAGAAAAAAAGTAAAAAAATCGAATTAAATTGTTTGTATATTTTTGCTATTTCATTTTCTGAATGGGCACTGATGGCTCAAACAACGAATAATGAAGCATTCTAATCAACCATTTGCCACTGCATATGCAAATTATCCATGTAAATGGATGAGTGTGTGTGTGTGTTTGTGTGTATGTGGGCATAATCACTGCCCGTGAATTAAAAAGTTTTTGGCATGCGAAAATATTTTGCAGTTTAAAGCAATTTGAAGTCATTTGTAGCCAATTTACAAATGTCTGCCGCCCTCTGTCAAAATGTGTGTGTGTTTGTGTGTGTGTGTATGTGTGTGTATGTTCTCAAATGCAATTACGACTGCACTCACATACATTTATTCGCACAAACATGTGGCCATGGCTTTTGTATGCCAATGTGCTCAGCTTTGCTGTCATTTTATACCCCGTTTTTAAGAACAAATTGGCCAATAGTCAGTGAAACTAAATATTGAAAATTTAATGCGTTCGTAGGTATATTAATTTTTCCATTTCCATCTTTTTCATATTTTAAACTTTGCCAAAATTAACCCGATTTTTACGACACATAATGTTTTATTGTTTTTAAATTTTTATACGCTTTTTGCAGGGTAGCTGCTAGTCGAGAACTCTGGTGTACAGCCTTCTTTTTTGTTTCGACTTAAATAAGTCATGCTAATGGCAAACCATTAGCGAAAATTCACTCTTACGTACAAAGTCATGTGAGCGAGTGTGCGAGTGTGTGTGTATGTGTGTGTGTGTGTGATAATTAAGTTGCATTTGTAACTGCCATTTGGATGTGCATATGCAGTAATTTTGTGTGTGCGTGTCTGTTTCTATGTGTGTGTGTGTGACGTCGTCGTCGACGACTTTGCTAAATGAAAGAGAAATGCGATTTTGAAGGCTGTTGTTAAATATTTAAATGTACTCTTTGGGCCAAGGCGTTCTCACTATTTTATACTATAGCTTTTGTTGTTCTTCTTATTGTTGTTGTTTATGCAGCCACTGATTATACAGCACTTACATCAAAGCCTAATTGCCAAGCAAGCTAAAAATAAAATTGGCTGCTTTCAAGGTGTTGCACTTGCTGTACTTCGTGCAGCCGTGAGAAGGCTTTTTATAGAGGAAAGCCAAAAAATATAAAAGACTTTGTTTCCTCTGAACCAAATTATTGACTATTTCGGTGCTTTTCAGTTAAAAACAATGTCATCAACAGCGGGTTTGAACCAAAGCAGTTCGAGGCCATGGCGGCCAGTTTAAAGAAAATTGTTGATGGTTCGGTTTACAGCTTAAAAATGAAATTCTCCGTCTACGGATCGTGAAAATGGGTTTCCATATAAATACATATTTTCGCCACTTAAATTTAAAATGTACATTTTTTATTTATTATTTTTATTTATTTTAGGATGCATTTTTTGGCAAATATATAATATTATAGTCTGAGTCCAGTTGGCAGACATAGCTTAAAGCAGACTGGATTGGTTCAAAATATGAGTTCAAAGCATGAAAAACTGGGTTTGCAGATATGATCATACCTTTTCCGTTTTTTCTATCAACTTATTTCGAATTAAGTTTGTGACATTCGTTAAAATACCAGTGACAACAATAAGGACATATGCACTTAATATTTCACTTTAATTTACCTTTTAATTGGGCTAATCAACACGCTAATAGCCAACGCTATTAAATTGCCCACAACCCGCACACACACATACACACACACACACACACACATGCTTTGGCTGTGTGCCTGTTTCTGCTTGCGGCCATTTGCAGGACATATTTTATTGTTATGAGTTTTGCAGTCGAGTCAAGTGGCGTGGCATGTGAGAGAGAGAGGGGGAGGAGGGGGCGAGATAAAGGCCACGTTGAGTGGCTCAGGCCGCCGTTGGTCGCTTTCAAAATTGCACTTTAATGACTAATTTGGTTTTTGTGCTGGCCGCTGGCAGCCAGTTGTCAGCTGCCGTTTGCCCTTTGGAGTGAGTTCACGACCAGTCTATGCTCTAGTGCATGCAATTAACAAAGTGCCAGAGCGAGAGACAACATGTTCATGTCAGATATACTATCTCAGTCTCTCTCTCTCTCTTTCGAGCCGAAAAGTCTGTCTCTGTCGCCATGTCGCACGCTCGCAAGTGTCGACGGAAGCGCACACTTGAGCAATGACGTTACGACATTTCCTTAATGAAGCCAACCAACACACAGACTACAATCTAACTGTGTATCCGTATATTTATATAAATATGTGTGTGTGTGTGGCTGCCTAATTGTGTACTTAGACAAAATATACAAGACCCCAAGACACGGCGGGTTGTCATAAAACTTAACGGTTGCAAGCTCGAAACCATTTGCCGCTTTGCCCAAAGTGGGCCAACGTGGCGTATGTGTAATTATAATAAGTTGCAAGTCTTTTTCGCAACAGTCACTGCATATCTGCGCTAGTCTGCATGTCAAATTGCCAGAAGAGTTGACATCGAGTTGGCGACTCACCTGACAACAACAGCTCACTGGTGCTGTTGACCAAATTGTCCATAATTGGCTGGAATGTGTAGAACGTGAGTGTCTCCAATTTGTTCGCCTGTACATTGATTGATAGCAGCGCCGGGGTGCCGCGCAGCAGGCCATTGTCGATTTTCTTCAGCAAATTATTGCGCAAATTCAATGTTTTCAAATTGTTCAAGCCGTCAAGGGCACGCTCCGAAATGCGCTGTAATGAAAACAACAAATCGAAACGGATATTTAAACAAACACTTTATATTTTATACATTGTATTTATTAGTTGATATTATATTTTAAAGGCAAACTAAAAATTATTTAAATATTCCAAATTCTAAAAAAAAAAGTATTTCTGTTTATATAAAATTTTGCTATTTGTTAGGCAACTGATTTGCTGTCTTGAATAATAATAATAATATTTAGATTCAGACGTCAGTCGATGTGTCATTCCATTCTGTTGGGCATTTGTTTTTAATATATATAATTTTTAATTGTATTAATATATATAAATTTTATATTGTATTGTATGCTATAAAAACATTTTTGTACAACTATGCTTCGTTCTGCTAACATATCGCCTTTTGCTGCTCGTTTGTGTTTTGCTTGGCCGACCGAGCAGACAAAAAATATTTTCTGCCATTTTCCGCATTTTTGCGTATTATTTTCACTGTTTTTTTTTCGTACCAACAATTTTGTTGTTGCTTGGCCCCTTCCTCTGGCCCTCTTTTACCATTGTTGCCACTGTTGTGTTGTCTTTGTTGCTGTTTTTGTTTGCGTATTTATTTATGCATGTGTGTGTGTGTGAGTGTGGGATATGTATGCATATAAACCATATGTAGTTGCATATTATTTTAACTTGTATGTTCCAATTCGTTTGCTTTGAATTTTATTATACGAAAAAACGTGTTTATTTTCGTAAAGGCAGCGCCAGTCAAAGTTTGACTATAGCCCAAATTTGGCTCCTTTTTTTTTGGTTCACTGTTTCGCTCCTTCCCTCTTTGTCTCTGGCTTCATCGCCTGTTCAATATGCTTTGTCTAGTGAAATGGAAAAATTATGCATATTAAATGCCAACAGTCCAAACAGAGACATGTGCCGTTATTTATCCCACTTTCACCCATTTCCCATTGCCACTTTTCCCCAAGTGGAGACATTGAAAAATACGCGTACGTGTGCCCCAGCCGCAAAGTAAAGGCAAATAATATACATGCTCATAAAGTTACCCCATACCCTATCAAATTATATCAAAGTAGTTCGTTCGTTTGTTTGTTTGCCACGCTGATTGACATAAAAAAATATATTTTATTGAGTTATTTTGTTAGTTTGATGAGCGGCACTTGCCGTTTTTACGAGGCGCCGCCAATTTATCGGCTCGCGACAAAAAAATTGTTATTTATGGCGACTTTTGTGGCGGCTACGTAAACAATGTTATGATTCAAAACAAACAATAACAACGAGAGGAAAAATATATAATACTTTGGAAAAGTTGAATTCAAAGCGAGTTAAACTTTAAGAATATAAAATGTAGAATTATTAACATGCGACGGTTTATTAGGAAGATATATGAATTTTATATAGACTTCGATACTAAATTAAATGTTTTTTATAAATAATGGCTAGCATAGAAAAACTAACAAAAATATAACACACATAAATTGATGCAATAATTATTAAATATTTAACACAAGCATTTTTTTAGATAAAATAAAACTGAATTACTTTAAGATATTAAAAAGATGTTCAAAGACTTTTGCATTTTTATTGAATTAATCTTTCAGCCCCATCTATGTTCCATCATCTTCAGTAATATTATTTGTTTACATGAATTCGGAAAGCAAGCATTTAATCTGCTATGCTGTAGAAAGTAAAACAAAAGTTTACAAATGGAGAAACAAATTCCATTTTCAGCTTGTTTTGTCTGCATATTTAAGCGGTTTGAGTATCCAGAAATTGCGCATATGGCCAATTTATAACGATTATTAGGCTTAAAGGCTGCAGCAACACTTTCACTTTCGCTTTCCAGTATTCAGTATTACTTTGAAGCCCAAAGCACTTGCTTGACTGTTTATCTATTTATCTGTTTGAAGTCTCGTTGACCGCTCAGTTGCTTAGCTTTTTATGTTGTGTCAGAGAAAGCCCAGGCTCCAAAACCTTTTAGCAGCAAATGATTTATGAAGTACACAGCAAACCGCACACACACACACACACACAGGAAAAACATAAGCAAAAATAAAGAAAAGAAATGTGAAATGGATAACCCAAGCAAAACATGCAACGCAATTTGCTTTTATTGAAAGGGACAAGAAAGAAAGATGCCAACGAAATTTTGTTTTTTTTCTCCACAGGAAGCAAAACATATGCACAAGCATGATGGAAAGAATGAATACAGTGTTCGGGCAAATCGAAAGACTGAAGCAAAACAATGCGACACTGAGGCGATAACAAGCCCAATCATTATGGCCATGGCTATGACTATGACAATGTCGGCCATCAGCTGGTAGCTAACCAGGAAAAGCAGCTACAGTTGAAGGAGATTCAAGTATGTCGGCATCAGCTTTCGCGTCAGCCGCAGAGCTGGCACAAAGATGGCGGCCAAAAACACTTGAGATGGTATGTGCGTGTGTGTTCGTGTGTATGTGTGTGTGTCCTACTGGCCTGACACATATGCGAGTTGTCTGGGTGTGACATGATATGCGAGCACTTTGTAAAATGGAAAAAATGAAACACGCAGCAAAATGAAAAGCAAAGACGAGCGACAATGTTGGCCAGGATATGCAGGATTTACGCTTATCGTTGAGCCCACGCTTCTACAGCTGCCGCCATGCAAACACACACACACACACACACACGCACTCGCAAACATATGGACTTAGCTAACAAAACAGCGTTTCCTGCGCCTCGACTGGCGTTAAGCGACATTTTCTATTTACACACACACACACAGACACACACACACATTGGCCGAGGCCATTTTTATGTCTGGCGGCAGAAGGGTCCTTGCATATCAGATGGCCAAAAGGAGTGCCATAAATCCATTATGCCATGATTTGTTATTCAATATTTTGTAAGTAGATTAACTTGCAGCGCACATTTGTTTGCCACCAAAGGCGCTGAAAGGATAATGCCACAGCGTGTGGCCAGCCACAAGGAATATCTGTGAATTAAGCTGTGTGGCCTACGCTGCGGCGCCCCCAAAAACATAATTTACCAATCTATTTATCATATTAGCGCCTACTCGGCAAACAGCGGGCGGGCTCCAACGATGGGGCATGTGGCAAGTGTTGCCCGCAACATGAGCTACAGCTTCGAGCTCCGAGTGCTGAGTGACCACTTAAATCACCACAAAAATGGGCATTCGAATTGAATTTATGACACCCAAAAACAAAGTTGTTTATGCGCTAGATGCCCCGAAGGATGTCCTACTTACGATACACGGCTCCCAACTCTGACACTGTCACGGCCACAGCCACATCCCTCCGCCCCCTCGTTCGGCTGTTTCTGATGGTCAGCTGACAATTTATGGCCACTTAAGTAAGCCATGGAATAAACCTGACCTCACTGAACTCGAACTTCTTAAGAGAATTCGGCACATCAAGCTGCAAATTCATTGATGAAATATTTAAGTTTAAATATTTATTCGCTTTTAAAGTAGTCATGCAAAGAAACTCATTTTGGCAAATTTATTTTTAGGCAAATAAATATTCCTATTCTGAGTTCAACACAATTGTAAAAATAGAAACATGACAATGTTAGGTTCGAATCTCAACATCAAGTTGAATTATTATTTTTTAATCACAATTGAATGGGAAGCATAAGGATGATGGACAACTGTTACAAAAATAAATATACGTGGTCGCTTAAAGATTAATCTGTATGAAAAACGTATTTTTAATTTTTCCTAATTTTTCCTTCATGACAACTCTAATAAAATGGTTATATGCAACAACGGAAATGAATTAAATTCATTGCATATAATCAATATTTTAATTAACGTGATAATCAATTATTGAAATTTTTATATTCATAATTTGCATTTAATTTATTCAACTCACCTCAATGCGATTATCATCCAGCTCGAGTTCGGACAGGCTCCACAGCTCGGCAAAGACGGTGTCGCCAATGAAATTGAGATTGTTGCGGGTCAGTTTGAGCAGATTGAGATTTCCCAATCCTCTGAAGATCTCGCTGGTCAGCACATTGATCTGGTTGTGCGCCAAATTCAGGTAGGTCAAACGTGCCATGTCCGCGAAGAGACCCTCGTGCAGGGTGCTGATGTTGTTGTTGTTCAAGAAGAGACGCTCGCAGAGCGGCAGATTGCGGAACGCATAGCGATCCATCTCAAAGATCTGGTTGTGCTCGAGATTCAGTTCGCGCAGTCGGATGTGGTTGGCAAAGGCATCCTGATCGAGGGCCATGATGTGATTGTTGTTCAGTATGATGCGCTCGAGGAAGGGCAGATTGGCGAACGCATAGCTCTTGACGATCTCCACCTGCGAGTACTCGATGACAATGCTGCTGAGGTTCTTCAGCGGCTCAATGATCATGGTGGGTATATAGTCCAGTCGCGCATTGTTCTGGATGACGAACTTGAGCTCGCGCAGCCGCTTCTGCTGATAGAACCGTGTCCAGGTGGTGTCGTTCTGGTGCAAGCCCTCCGAGAACACCCAGCACTCGGCCTTCTGGACGGGCATGTGATTCTCGTCCGGGGTGCAGTAGCACATCAGCTTCATGTCCCGACGGCGCATGCAGAAGCCGGTGCTGTCGATGGGTCCGTTATAGCCAGTGCCGCCTGTCGCAGCGCTGTTGCTGGCGCTGCTGCTGCTGCCGTAGGAGGAGGAGCTGGTGTAGTAGCCGCCATTGCTGTTGCTGGTCACAGCCGCGGCGGAAGCGGAGGAGGCGCCTCCATTGCCACCACGTCCGCGACTCCGACGCTCCTCCTTGTCCCGCGAACGTGCCGTAGTAGGCGCCACGAGGCAGCAGCATAGCAACAGAATCCCAAAGCCCAGGAGCGCACCCATTTTATGGCGCTGATGATGCGGCAACATTGGAACGGCGGGCCGCAAGTTGCGTTTTTGTCTGAAAAGGCAAAAAACAAGCAAGCCAGAATGACTTGGTCAATAAAATTTGTTTTTCGGGCGCCGAATGGGAAATAAAAACAGACAGGGGATAGAGAATGCCTGGCTCAAGACATAAAATGATAAGTGTAAAGCGCATTTCCAAACAATTTTCAATGTGGCTCAAATTGCTGCGCAGAACAGCGACTGAAAATTAGTTGCTGCTTTAATACCCTTCTCCTTTAACCAATTCTCTTTTTACCCAAAGAAAGGTATTGGCTAATAGATAATGCAAAAATACTAGATTGGTTCCTGATTATTTCTTTTTCATGCTTTTAATTGCAACAGTATGAAGAAAATTAAAAAAAAATAAATAAATATCAAAAATGCATTAATATAAAACAAAAGTAAAACTTATAATTTTGAAGACTACAATATCACTGCTACCATTAGAGTTATTTTGTTCATTTTGGGAAATTATTTTTCTTTTATTATCACTAATTCCCATTGTTCACAATTCAGGATTCATAAAATATTTAAAATCCTAAATAAAGCCATTCATGTAAAAATAGACATATTTTAACTTTTTGGCGCGTGCTATTTTAAAATTGAGTATAAAATGCGTTTAAAATGATAATTAGACGTATTGTGTTTCTGCCTCAATGCAGGAAATTATATTTAATTGTTAAATGAAATTAATGTTGGCATAGCTTTTGCTTTTATACTGAAGTCGGCTTAGACTACTAAATCATGTAAAAATATAAGTTTAATGCAAAATTTCTCTTTTCAAAAGTACATTCGTTTGTTTCAACATCTTAAAGTGTATTTAATTTTCGGCACTCTGTGAAACAACAGTTGCCACTTGTTTTATGTTTCTTTTCACCTGAAAACCTATTAAATAATCTTGACTGTCGATATTATTTCGAGCATTGGCTGCACTTTAAAACTCGAATTGCTAACATCAAATTTGATGCCACATCAAAAGCGGCAGATTCTGTGGAAAAACACCTCGGCAATTGTAAGTGGACTGAGCTGAGAGTTTTGGGTTTCATTTATTATCCTGAAAAGTGATGCTTCTTTCGATTCATTTCGACGACCCCTTTGTCCCAGCACCGCCTGCTAGAAAGTTAAAGCGCTCCATAAAAATGCTAATTAATGTTGTTAACTTTTTACTTTTCGCTCATATTTCATTGCTGCGTTTCTTTTGCACACTTTCTCTCTCGTTCAGTCTTTTTCACTGTTTCTCTTTCTTTGATTTTTCAGCTTATATTCAATGAATGCGGCATTTGTGAAAAGTTCATGACATGGCCGTTTTCAGCTGCCGTTATTGTTGTTGCCACTGGTGTTGTAATTGTTGTTGTTGTTGCTATTGTTGTTGTGCCTCCTGCTGGCTTTTTGCTGCCTTCATTTGACGCTCTGTTGGCTGCGCCTTCTCCCACCCCTGTCAACCGCTTGAACTACCCCCATAAACAAATTTATTGCGCTCATAAATAACTGCAACACTGTCGCTGATTGTTCGCTCACTGGCAATGGCTTCATGAAGTGCCACCTCCCCCCGTCTTCCCCACCCATCTCTTACCATCACCCTCCCAACCTACTCAACTCAATTGCATTTCAAGTGTCATTTGGCAAAGTGCTCTCTAATTATGCTCGTATTTTTAATAAATTAATAAGTCACATCTGACATTGGGCATATTTTTGGGCATCTCCCCACCCCCGCCCACTGTTCTGCACTGGCATAATGAAGTGTAAATAAGTTATTGGCAGTTGTCAAGTAAGCCATCGTTATCGCAGCCAGGCAGACAGTTCGCCAGTGATTTGCATAAAATATTGTCTTCACGCTTAAAATCAGTACAGGAGGCTTGGCTGGGGGGGGTGGGGTGGGATTCTGGATTATGGCCGTGTCCCGAAAACCGAAAGCCGAAAGCTCAGAGTCATTTGAGTTATTGACTTTGGCATGCTTCATTACATTGATTATCGTTATAAATTTTAAATAAAACGATGATAAGTGTTTTGATTGTTGCTGCGATGCTTAACTTGGCTTAGCAACGTTGGCAACATTCTGTGCGCCCATTCGCCTGCCAAAGTTCAAGGTTCAAGGCGTTGCTCGGCCTAAACCACAGGATCAACTACTCAAAACACTTTCACGCCAACTTCAGCAGCAGCAAAGGACTTGATGACTTCAATTTAAATATCAAAGCAAAGTCAAAACTTAACTGCCACACACACAGACACACACACACACGCACACTCACAAACTCTACCACAAAGTGGCGCAGATGTGAAATGTAACGGTATACGTAGCATCGAGTGAGGTAAGAGACTTTTAAGATATATATCTTTGGCATTTTTAAGTGTGTTGTCAAGCAGCAAATCAAAAATATATATACACTTACACTCTAAGAAAAATTCAGTCCCAAGTTAAGATCAAAAGTTTCAAAAACTTTCAAAATTTACTGTATTTAAATATTATATTAAAAAAGTTGTCAACTTTAAAAAATTATAATTTTTTCTCTTGTTTACAACTTTAGACATTTGTGAAAAATACTTATTTTTCTTCGAGTGCATTAGGTTTGTATGTGTAATTAGATTTTCATGTGAGTGAATTTAACACACACACTTAGAGCAATCTATGTATATTCATTGGCACATGTGCAGCAAGCGGCGCTGACAGCCACAGCCAATTACTCAAAGCCAAGCAGGATAACGTGTCTAGCTGGGGGAATGCGATGGGAGGGGATGTGACGGCATGAGGGGGGCAGCCTGGGGGCAAGCGGTGCAAGCAAATGAAAAATCAATTTGTTGTTTATGCATAAATCATAAGATTTATGCGACTTCTCACAGAATTCATAAGTCATTTATCAACGGCACGAAAAAGTTTTTTGTGTCACAACAAACCAGACAACAAAGTGCGGCCAAGCGCGACACAGACACAGATTGGGGCACACTTAAAGCATAATAAAATAGGTTAAGACACTTAAAAACTTGGGCGAAAGTCAAGCGAAGCAAGTTGGCAGCCAAAAGAATTCAAAGCAATAGTTGCAGTTGGATATAAATAGAGATAAAGATGTGATATGTAGACATATGGACTTAGATAAAAATATATATAGATAAATATATAATTTCTAATAGAAACAGTAGACAGTAATAGAGAAAACTCCTCCGAACAGAGGATACTCTATATCCAACATATTGTGAAACTGAAGAAATAGATATATTAGATCTTGATTTGGTATGATATCTGCTAAATACATATAGAAATATAGATAGAACAAGACGAGAAGAGCATATTCACTGGATATGAAATTTCTTCATGCTGTTCTTTACTTATATAATAGTTATATTATACTCCCCATCCCACTTCTGATGCTTGCAGCCATTTGTCTTGCCGCTTATAATTTCGATTAAACTTTTAATGTGAGAAACACACACACACACGCACACACCAACACAAGCAGACACTCACACACGCAGGCAAACAAGACGCATATGTTTAAAGTGTGAGCGTAAACAATAATGGCAGGGAAGGAGGAGGCGTCTGTGGCGCCTCGTTGAAGTGTGATAAAACTTGTTGACGCCGACCCACTAGGAAATTGGAGCAAAGCCGCAGCTAAGCTGTCAGCTCAGCTCTGAACCGAAAGGGAGCGTTGCACATAAAATGTTGCCAACTGCTTGTATGGAAATTTTCTTTAGCTTTAACGCTGGCAATTCTGCCGCTCTATACCCTGCACTCTTTACGCTCGGTTGTGCTGGCACTTGGCGCTCGGCACTCTTTATGGCCCTGTTTGGCTTTGCAGGCAGGCAAGAAAACTTTGCTTATCGGGCCGCATCGAATATAAACATAACAACCGCCAACTGACTGAAGGGAGGCGGAAAGAGTTTGCGTGAGTGAGTGTGAAATGAAGTTGTGCAAGAAGCTTCTGATGAAGACAATGGCAACCAGAGCCGGGCAAAAATCTGATCCCGTTGCTCCAATAGCTGTTCCTGCTGCTGCTGCTGCTCCCTTATCTGTTGTCTGCGTGTGGAAATTGTTTTCAATTTTCGTTATTTGACAAATGGTGACACTTCCGCTGTGGCAGAGCCCCAGCACCAGCAGGACTTTAACAATATGTCTGCCAGTTGGGGGCGCGCACATTCTTATATATGTGGGTGTGTGTATGTGTGTTGGTGTGTCATGAGGTTTTGTCAACAATAAGTTTATACGTCAGACGAGTCGTTGTTGTTTATGACATGCCGTACCCGTGCTCCGTGTCCCGTGCACTCAGAGAAAAATATCGTTATGAATTCCAGTATTCATTTCGTTTTATACATTGAATATTCTTTAATATTTAATGTATGCTAATATTCCCTCAAATACATTCATTCGACTGAAACTGCATTCAAATCTCTTTTTGAGATATACTATACTAATACTTTGAGTAGAAAATTTTGCAAAGTGTAGCCGTGATGCAGCTCATCATCGTTGCTCTGTCGCTCGTCAGTGCTATTATGAGGAGCAACATCCTGGCCTGGTCCACTGGCCGTATGCAATGTGAATAACTTTAAGCTGTGACAGGACACAGATGGCCCCGGCACTGGCCCCGGCCCCGTTTCCTCTCCCAGACGGACGTGCTTGACTTTGACTGAATGCTAGCAGACTGGCCAGAGCTGAAACTACTCGCTGACAAGTCAGTCGCTGTCTCTAGTTTATTTGGCCGCAAATAAAAATGGACAAACGAGCGGACAGTTGGCGGCATTCCGTAAGCAAAGCGCAGTCATGTCTCGATCCGGGCCGGAGGACCCTGACAAATGGCCAGGCTAAAATGCCCTACAAAGCGGGGGCCATCCATCAAGCGAGTTATGACATTCGCACGTCCCTCTCACGTTGTGTTCGCATTTATTTATTTTATTGAAATCTTTTATTTGATTTGTTTAGTTGCGTCTTCAACTTGATTTGCTTGCGTCACTCGAAAGGATTACGATTGCCACTCGGCATTGTCACATGTCAACAACAGAAGCAGCCGATGAGAAATTGGTTGCTCTTATTAAATTTAAATATGAGCTTATGAAAAATAAAAAGGAAACAACCAGAAAGAGTTATATACTAGAATTAAGTAGTAGCTATTCACAGGCCAACTAATCTCAGGAGTAACACACACCATTTCGAGTAGAAAGAGAAAGAGTTAATTTGGATAGAAAATGCTTTAAACAAGAATTCATGCTATTTAAAGTTTTAAAATTTTTAGAAAACCAGGTAAACGGAATTAAAACAATGTGAATTTTTTGCTGGATTTACAGCCATTATACCACTAAGCCCTAACAAGCAAATATTCCTGCATACGTGCCATATTCCTAATAGAACAGCTCAGTGGGGCGTCATGATAGGGATGTGAAAAGCGTTAAACTTTTTTGTCATATTAGTTGCTGCCATATTTATTGTCAGCAATGTCGCACTCTATAAATATACATATACATATATGTATTTATATTTCATAAATTGCTTGCCATTTACATGTGACAGACGCGCCAAGTTTCGACTGTCATTTGTGAACCCTTTTGCTGTTCGTTATTATCATGCGAAAAAGTCATTGCCAGCTGTCACAGGGCTGTCCCCTACCGAAAGAGTGCCCCACATCTACACACAGATCTGAATATATGTATACCCTGATTCCTCCGCTGTAAAAGCTGAGCTTTGCCAAATCTGCACACATTGTGCGAGTCTCTAGTAGTTGTTCTCGTTGTTGTTATTGTTGCTGCATCTTTTTCTCTGCGCACTTTTGACTACTTTTCTCTACCACACCCCTTTCACCTTTTCAGGCTTCTTCCTCTTTTGGCTTTTAGCATACCTGTCAGCAAAATAAAATGAAAAGTAGTTTCAATGCAAACTTTCGCTCATCGTCGCCTGCCATCGTCGCTTGCCGCCATATTGTTGACACATATTTTCGTTGCAAAGTTATATGCAAACGCCTGCCACGCCCACTGGCATTTTTTTTTCTATTTTTTTTTTTTTTTTGGTTGGCTCCACAGACTGCACTTGAGCCAGCTAGCCCATTACTTTGGCTGTCATTTTTTTCACTTAGAATTCGTTGCTTGGCTTTTATTTGCCTTTTTGCCGGTTTTGCTCTCAAGTGTAGAGCTTTAACTTTTGATGCACAATTTGTTTGCCAGTGTGGCCCGCTGCGCGCCCCGCTATTGACAGTGCTCCCCCCTTCTCACCGACTTCAGCATTTTGCTTAAGCCAGGCAACTGTTTAATGCTGAAATTGGCAGCACCTGGGCAAAGTGTTGGCGGCTGGCTCAACTGTCCCGACAGATAAGTAGTCCTTGACTTCAGCTCTTCCCAGCTTTATTTGTATACCCTACCTGTGGTGGGTATTATGCCATGTCATGATTTTTGCAACGCATTGAAGGCATGTACATTATTGACCAGTAACAACAACTAAGATAACAAAACGTAGAGATTATTGGTGTAAGCAAAGTTCCACCAATATCTGCTTAGTATATTTCACTTCTAAGCTCAGTTTTTATAATAATAATCTCACAAGAATATAAAAATGTATGTAATATGTAAAATACTATCAGCCTCTGTTTACTATAAGATATAGTTTCCCAAGGAGCTATTGACCAAAAGCTGATTATGAAAGAAAAATAAATTATTTAATGTTCCAGATAAAAAAAATCTAATGTACTATATATGTTTCTGCAAGTGTATTTAATCTTCTCCAATCCATTGATACGTTTTCCTTATGGTTGTATTTTTTGTTTGCCATTTCGTTGTTTGGCCAAGTCGCCTTCACCTTTTTCGCGAGTTTACTTTCAGCCAAAGTGTGAGGGGGGAGAGTAAAAGAGAGCGAGGAGTGAAATTATTATTTTCACCGTTGACTGCAAGTTTGTTGCAACTTTTAGACGCAAAGTGAAAATTTGTCATGCTCGTTGAGCAGCTTTGCTAAGTATGTGTCCTCTTGTTATAGTTGTCGTCGTTGCTGCTGCTGCTGCTGCTGCTGCTGCTCCTGCTCCTGCCTGATATAATAAATTCTTTCTGTTTAGCAAAAATGCTCACGAAGACAAACATAAGCCCGAAAATATAAATACAAACACTAACACAAGCACAAGCACTACAAACATAAATACAGACCGATGAGCCGGTGGATTTTACGTCGAAAATGAGTCGTCGTCGTCGTCGTCTGGGCAAAACTTTTAACTCAACTCCCAAATATTTTAACAATTTTGCATAAAACATTATGAAGATGGCAAGCGAGCACTCTTTCTTTCTCTTTCTCTATATATCTGTTTTTATTGCTGTTTGTTTCCTTCTTTTATAGCCCACATGTCTGAGCTGTTGATTTTGAAAGTGAATTTGAAATGCGCTTTGCTTCGAGCTGCTTAAGCTCTGTCTTTTTCTTAAGTTCTTCTCTCTCTCTGTTCGACCCACTCCCCACTTAATTAGCTAAGTTCTGTGTACTCTAACTTGCGCTTACGCATCGCCTTGTCTATTTTTTGCATCAAATTTTAATGCTCACATATACACACCCACACAAATATACGCATATAGATAGCATTTATATATGTCTGGCTCACCTTTTGATTAAATGTATGAAAAGGGCCGCGTCACGTTCGGGCCTCTGAAGAAAGAAAGATTTTTCCGCTGACTAATGCGATAGTCTGTAAGAAAACGAAAAAAATGGGAAAAATGAATTAATGTGATAAAGTCAATATAGCTTTCACTTTTGTTTGTTTACATAAACAAATATATATTATTATTTACTATGTTAGTTTTAAGGTAAACATCGGAAGTAGTCGAAAGTATTTATCGGAGACATTATAGACATATCAAATAAATATATAAGCATATAATGTATTTGAATATCAAAACTTATAAAACTTAGATCTTAGAAAAACGATAAAAAAATATTTTTTTTTAATAATATACAATCTTAATTAATTTAAATTTAAATTAGTCATAAGAGGTTTTAAAATTTTTCTGGAATATTATGCGTATATACACTTTTATATTCGACTTTTATAATAGATTTCAACCAGGATTGTAAATTTTCTGAACATACACACTTAAAAATTAGAATTAGAATAATGATATATATCTACTTTATGGCTGTGGATATCAGCATTATCAAGCCAAGGGATTCTTTATGTGTGTCTGTAAATTACTTTAATCCCCTGCCTCGTTGTGCTCGTAATAATATTATTAGCAGCGTGGCGACTTTGGTGGTGGGCGTGTCCGGATAAAGTCCAGCTAAAAGTATGCGCACCACAAATCTAATTGCGTTAATTTCCAGGTAATTGTAGCGCCGTGGAGTTGTTAGACGCCGAAACGGGGCCCATGACATGCGACTACGTAAAAACTATTAACGCTGAGTGGTGCGGGTTACCGAGGGGGCGGGGTGGCGCTGGCCACAAGCACACATGTTGTGTTTAGGCGTGGGCGGGTACGTGGGCGTGGGTGGTTGCGCGTTATTCAAATAATTTTATTTTCCACGCGCGCCTCATAATTTTCTGCGTGTCCATTGTCCATACGGGCAACCACAGGGCTGAGGACACCGATGACGACCAGCCGGACGAAGCAATTCCCCAGCCTGACGCTTAAATGTCACGGGGCAGACAAACACACACCCACACACACACACACACACATGTGGGACTGGATTCTATTGTATGTCGGGGCATAAAACGAAATAATTGCATTTGCTGCGCCTACAAAAACAGAAAAGGCAACAACGCAAACAGAACACATAGGAAAGAAACACACACCTCACACCCACTTACAAGTGGTTTCACTTTTATTGAAATCGGTTATGTTAGACCCCCAAACATTCTACACGATTTGAACACTAAAAACTAATTTTCGACTAATTTTTTAAGTTCTTAAAATCGGACAGAGGCTAAAAGCGAAAAATCCTATTTTATGCAATATTTATAATCTGTTCACAAGATGTTAATAGCATTTTAGTTACGTGCAAGCTAGTCAGAAATTCTTGTAAGAAGTCTAATCTAAAAATGTAAACACTAAAAGATTACTTTTGTAATAAAAGGTAAATCATTTTCAATTTAATTTTTTTTAAGTACTGAAAAGTTTAAGTTCTAACCCAGTCACAAACAAAACGTATGACGAAATTTTTCGCTCAGTGTATGTGTCTCTAAGGCTGCTTGCCCCCCATTGCATAAGTCCGCAATTATAATCGCTGCTATCGCTGCCATCGCTTAGCGTTTTTCGTGCCTATTTTTTATTTACTCATTGTTGTTAATTATGCCCGCATTATTTGTGCTCCGACTTCGACCGGAGTTTATATTCGAGTTGGAGTTTAATAAGGTTTATGCTCATAATGATATGGGCAAATGCACCAGGGACGGGCCCAAGGAAAATAGCTGAACAGTCGCCATGTGGAGCACTCATATCGGGGCATTTGAATCTAACTGATTGCTGTGACTATTCAAGTAAGAAATGTCAAACAAGTTCAGCGAGTGGCGGCTGCTACGGGCAACCGACAAAATGTGGAGCCATAGCTCAAATTCCAGGCAATATATTATCAAATACATATGTTTACGTTAACAAAACTATTGTGATTGCTTGACGGGCTGATCTTAAATCAAAGGAATTTGCGAACATTATACGGAACAATAAGACACAATAAATATGCCAAAATTAACAAAAATTTTGACATGTAAAGCTATCGGACCCATAGCTCCCACACTTTGAACTATCATAACTTTGCCAAAAATAAACCGATTTTCACGTTTGACGGCATTTTGATCATGATTTGACATGTAGTTTTATTCTACATCAAAAATATTTAAATTTTTGAAAAAAACTTTTTTGGAATTTTTTGGTCAAAATATCATGTACTCCCCCCTTATGAATTAAAAAAAATTTTTTTTTAAATTTAGAATTGCGAATTTATAGTTTTAATCGATTTTATTTATTACCATTAGCATAAAAAACAACATTTAAGGTGATTCTGAGGGAATCAAATTTTTGGTCAAAAATCATGCCAAAATTAACAAAAATTTTGACATGTAAAGCTATCG
>SCDY01001091.1:0-52952 GCA_004143825.1 Drosophila micromelanica
AATTTCAAAATTTAAATTAGCGAGTTTATGTCTTTAATCGATTGTATTTATCATAATTAGCATAAAAAACAACATTAAAGGTAATTCTGAGGGGATCAAATTTTTGGTCAGAAATACCCTTACATACCCTACATACCCTTACTGATATTTATTTAATTATTATATAAATAATGCCAACTTTATATATAGATAGTACTGGTTGATAAAATTTGAATTTTATACAGAGCGAATATCTGTATTATCTGTTACCTGAATTACAGGCACACTTCCATTGTAATTTATGTGCTTTCGAGAAATGCTGGGGCATTGATTGATTCTCGTTAAAATGTCGCAACAAATCAGTTATGATTTTATGGTTGACACCTGCTGCAAACAGGTCGTGTAACGCCCACAATTGCTCAAAACTGGGCTCAGTTACAAATTATTCAAAATATGTAAATAATTTGCGCACGAGGCGGTAAATGAATGCTTTCGAGAAATGCCAAACAAGTGACGTTGTCAATAGCAAATATATATATCGACTATATAGACACCTTCAAAGGTGTGACAACTTCTCAAATTAAAGCACTGAATAACAACAGTTTAACGAATGATATGAAAAATTTGTTCTATTGATCAGCGTTTTAAAATTAGCGCAGTTGAATAATTATTTGGTTTTCAAATATTTGTATATATTATTATTGCTGTTTTTAAGACACAGTCACGCCTATTTTTATTACACGCCGATGACACGTAGTACGTGCGATTTTGGGTAAACAAAGTTCAACGATTGTGCTAAAACTTACATTGAAACCTGAAAATATGGAAGGTAACAGAAAATTACTATAATATATTACTTTTAACCCGATTATTGTTTATTGTTAATTCCGTGTTTTGCAAATATTCCGCAACTTAATCAAACATTGTTCTTTTTGTACATTTAAAAAAATTTTTCTTTGATGACGTTAAAATACTCAATTAGAAAATATTTTGAATCATCGCTGATGAAATTGTTGAAGATTTCCATATCAATTTTTAAAGAAATATATATTTATAAAAATATATAATAAACATATATTAGTCACCGAGCCTGAATTCATAATACGACATATCCGTATTGAAAAATATTGCGTGAGAAAACAAAATAAATAATCTCTATTATTTTTTTTTGTGATATCATAAACAATATTATAGATTTGCAAGTATCTGCAAATAAAATAAAGATTTTAATTACATTTTGTTATTGAATTTAGCTTGTGTAATTTTCTCTGATATCATACACAATTTTTTTAATGACCTGGAAACATTTCAAACAAACTCTTGCTTACAATACCAACAAAAAATATTTACTGATTTGCTCATAGCTGAACACCTTTATTGTTTATCCATCGTATATATATATATCGTATATCTTATATGAAAATGGCATTTGTAAACTGAAAGCTAATTGTTTAAACAAGCTGAAAATCGTTGGACAGCTCTATGGCAAACACGCAAAACCATTTTACATTAATACTCTAAAAAAGCAAAAACAAGAGAAAATTGAAAATAATTGTGCATGGGTTTTTTTTTTGTTTGTGTTTAAAAGGCTACACCCTGTAGGTGGGTAAGAAAGAGTATCGAACAGTACAACAGCCATAGACTAAATAATATAATAATAAAAGAGATTTATAGCTCGCTAAATTTTCTAAAAATCGATAAATATCGATTTTGGCTGAGAGCCATTTAAAAATTATTGAATCTATATATATTTTATATTCTGCACACATCTCGCCACTTTAAAACTAAGCTATAGATAATTTAACAACCAAAATTAGATCAGATATCAGATATTGATAAAGTTATGAATGACCCGGTTACAGGGTATCTTCTGGTCAAACACTCTTGATTGCAGCACGTTTATTTGTTGTTTCTGCGTGTGGCTTTTTAGTAGGCTAAAAAACTCATGAATGTACGATTGTTTTTGACTTTTGTGGAGCAAATAGCTCGTGGCACTATATACGTGTATATATTTTTATATGTTTATATACTTATATACGATTTACGCCATGTATTTATATGAAGTTGGGAAGTGCAATCGCAGACAACGGCCCACGCCTTGCGGCAGCGATGACGACTGCCAAGTGGCTTGCGACATGGAAGACAAATATTTTTTTACATTTTACACACAAGGCGTGGGCAGTTTTCTCATTTGACGATACATTAGGACGGGGCCCACTGTAGATAGGCATTTTTCTATTTACCAAGTGACATAAAAAAACGCGGGAAATGATAACGATCTGCAGCAGCCGATAAGAAACTAATTTTAGAAAGAAAAAAAATTGCATAAGCTCAAGTTAGTAACAAAGTTAAAGCGATTTGTAAGAATACATATATATATAAATACTTTTTTATTTGTCTTTTGCAATCAAAGGCTGCCGCAAAAGAAGTGGTTGCACAAACCAATCAATGCGGGCTTGCAGAGACAGCAACAGCAAATGCAGCAGTGGAAGAAGAAGAAGCAGCACAAGAAGAGGTAGGCAAATATACCGTTTGTCAAAGAAAAATAAGTAGAACTCAAGAACTTTTGATTACCAATGCCTGCAGTTTGCTGGGGCTATTTGTTTTTTAATACCCTTGCTCAGGGCATAATAATTTTTTTACAAAATGTGTAATGCAAAGAAGTCTTTATTTATATTCTTGATCAGTAGCAAGAAAACATAAAAATTACTTTAAATCTTAAAATCCATTTCCAGCTTAATAATCAAGAAGACTCTTTTCAAACTATATACACTATTCACAGCGTATTGTCCAGTCGGTTACACTCAACGTTTCTACTTATTTGTGGTTCGAACTTTTTGTGCCTTTTGCATATCAATACATAATGAGATTTAAAATGCGACTGTTACACTTGACAAGCCATATGCAGATGCATATATACATATACATATATGCATATATACACAAACATATATACAAATATATACACAAACATATATACAAATATACAGTTATACAAATAAATATTTGCCACGATGACCATGTCAAAAGCATTTACAAAGCCAATCAATACGCATTAAAAGCAAGGCTGTGCATAACTGCACACCAAATTGTATCTTACAGATACGTATTTAATTCAATTACCTGTCGAAAACAATTGGAAAATTGGCAACGCAACAAAGGAAACTCGCACGAAAACCGGAAAACCCAATTTTATAAACATATGAGAAAATATGTTTATACCATTCTTTATGGATTGTTTATAGGAAAAACAATCAACCGCATATAAAGTGTATTTTGTGCAAACATCTGTTTAAATATCTGTTTAAGAGTTGTAATCAGCTCATTAAATTAGTATAATAAATACGCTATGAAAATTTTGAGATTTATGCATGGTTTGGTTTTTGTTGCAATTTATTGTATTTAAAAATTTTTGTATATTTCTATGATTTCTAAAAAATCAATAAATATCCGGTTAAATCGTGCTTTTGAGCAAAACTGAAACATTTCAACAGCTACAAATTCAATTTGAATATAGTTTTAGAATATACGTATTTTGTCTTTTCAACTTTAACATTTAACAATTTTTTTACAAAAATAAATTTCACTTTTAATTATAATTTTTTAAGGTAAGCAAAATTCATAAACTCAAATGCATTTTGTACGCCCAAGTGTCAACATGTTGCGACTAATTGAAGCTGATATGAAATAAAATAAAATAGAACGAAGGCGGTGACCGCAATAAAGACTTTTGATCTAGTTCACAGATATCAGTAAACAAAAAAAAAAGAGCGAGAGAAGCGGAAATAGAAACTGAAACAGAAACTGATTCGCTTTTCCAAGTAATACCAGCTGGAAAAATGGTGCATTTGAAATCTGGCCAAGAGGCAAGTTGAAAAAAATAAAAAAAAATAAAAGTAAAGAACATGCTCCACATATTTCGTGTGACACGTTAAGGGTGAGGGTTGTGGGGTGAGGAGTGCGAGGTGGGACGGGCAGCCAAACGTTAGTTCAGTTCAGTTGTTGTGAAAAGCTAAATGAGGCGTGACATAGAAAATGAAGCACAGGCCGCACGCACACATAGGCAAAAAAAAGAGCTAGAGACATACTCTTGGTAATTGGGAGCACACCCACAGCAGCAAGAACAACAACAATAACAACAACAACAACATAAACAAATGCTGTTGTAAGCATTGTGCCCAATAACAAAGAGTCCGTGAAACACAAGACAAAGAACTTATATTTATGCGGTGAAAAATTGAAAAATCTCATGAAAAGCTGAAACAGAAGATTGGCAAAAACGAAGCCGCCAAAGCAACGACGCCCACAGGCCACACAGACAGACAGGAAATAATAGAGCGGGGGGTCAGAGAGAGAGAGAGAGAAATGGAGAGAAACCTGACCAAGTGATATCCTTTAACAACATGTAATATTTATAAACAGCAAATACACAACAACATTGTGGAATTTTTAGGAGATTATATAATAATTGAGAATGCCTGCATTATTATTATTATTATTTTTTGGGAAACAATCCACAATGCGAAATAAAGAACATAATTTGTTTTGCTAATTAAAAGCATACATATAAATAATCAAATATATATACACAAATATGCTTTATATCTCCTTTTGCTTGTCACACAACGACCCACAATTTCAAAAAACCCTTTCTACCCACTGCAAATGTGCACAGGGTATTGGTGCAAAGGGTCACACAATTAACCCTTTCGGGTACTGTAACTTGAAGGCGCGAGGGCAATTCAACAATTGCTTTGAAGTCGCTTTTGTATTGTGTTATTCGGCTTCGGCTTCGTGTCGGGTTTGGGTTCAGCTTCGGGTTCAGTTGTTTTGGGATGCTCGGGTTTATTCGTGTTTCATATAGCGTTAAAGAGCTGGCTTTAATTAGTTTAAAGACAACAATGTGAAGTGCAATAAAAATAATCGCTTATGCCGTAATCGCATTTACCGTATGCCCCGCACCTTCCCTTCCCTGTGGCGCACGGAACCGGTGAATGGCAAGACTCAATCATGTATGGCAGAGCCTCGTCCCGATTCCATTACAAGCTGCTTAACGAGATTGCCACCTAGTGAAGCGTGAAGCTTACTTAACAACCGCCCTGCGTCCCCCCTTTACCACCCACCCAACCACTGTTCCGTGTCTATTTTTAAGTCGACCCACCCAAAGATGATCCCGATCGAAACCAGCTACTTCTTACTTTTTTACTCAAAGTAAAACGAATTCACACACGCAGTGAAGCCCCTAATCCAAGCTTAGTCCCTAATTATTTTTAGCCGCAGCAGCGCTTCGGGTCCACAGGGTCCACAACACGATCCATGGGATGGTGTACAACAGGGTGGCTGACAGCAAGCGCCACAGGGCGAACGCCAGGCACAAGGCAAAGTGTAAACGCCACAGGGTGCACACGCACAGGGTGGATAGGTTGGGAGACAGTACCACATCTTAAAGGCCGACAAAATGAGAGAGTATTTCTATTTTAAGTTTGTTTTTTAATGAAGTTACTTACTTTAGAGACTTTACTACTTGAGAGAACAGAATTTGACAAATTGAGTTTGAAATAAGTTGAAAAATCGAACACAGTAACCATTGACTATTTATATAGATATTGAATCTACTTTAAGTTCAATAACCAGTCGATTTTAAAATGTAGGTATTCAAATTCAGCTTACTAGCTAAACGAGCGATATATATTTTTTTTGCATACAGCCAGAGATAATTCTCAGAAAATGCAAATCATTCAGAGGCAATTTTAAGCTGAAAGTGAAATTTCCTATTATCAATTACAAAAACACTATGAAAGAGCGAGAGAGAGAGAGAGAGAGAGAGAGAGAGTGCGATAGACTGACCCATACAAATGCCAAATGATCTGCTTGGGCTCGGCTCAGCTCGAATCGACTTGACTCGGGTTCGGGTTGAGCTTTTGGCCTATGCTGGTGGCTTGTTGGCCGCAGCTGGGCACCTGCTTCCCCCAGAAACGAGACGAGCCGCCCGTGTCGTCGATTAGCGGGCGTAGCACCCGGCAGCAGCAGCAGACGCCACAGCCCCCGCTCAG
The DNA here is from genome assembly GCA_004143825.1 of Drosophila micromelanica. NCBI lineage: Eukaryota > Metazoa > Arthropoda > Insecta > Diptera > Drosophilidae > Drosophila > Drosophila micromelanica. The sequence continues at coordinate 6,033 of SCDY01001091.1, forward strand.
CGTATCCCCACCGGTTGTTGTTGTTGTTGCTCAGTCCGAAGCAGCAGCAGCAGCAGAAGCAGCAGCAGCAGCCGTTTCTCAAATGCTAAAATTGGCGATTAGTCAAAATGATGTCACCGAGTTATTTTGATTGTTTTTTATATACACACACACGTATTTATTTATTTATTTTGCTTTGCCTGGTTTGGTTTATTTTGCATTGGTTTAGGCATTTGGCTGACTTCAAATCCGGGGGGTCAGAAAACGGGCCAATTATTTAAAGTCAACAGGAGTTTCTATTGGATTAAGGACTAAAAATCAAAGCATAGATATTGCTATATAAATTTAAATCTGTATTTACTTTTTGTTAATTTACTTTCAATTAGATTCTTTCAAAATAAATGTATTTATTTTTAATTTAGCTAAAATATATTTGAATAAGGCTTTTAATTTTTGAAATAGTATTTTTCAAAATATCTGCTAGTTTTACTAGAAAAAAAACCTCTATGGTATGATATAAGAACAGTATCATCTCATATGCCTTTATAAGGTTAGCAATAATTTCAAGCCACTCAGCAGAAAATACGTAAGCCACTGAAACTGTTAGCCATCCACATACAGTGAACGCTCGAAAAGAAGATCTGCAGAAACAAAAAATTGCTAGAACTTGAACCTTGCACTACATTAATTGAATTAATATGTGTATCGTTTTTTTTAATGTTTTGTTCTCTCTCTTTTGTAAGACTTTAAAATTTCAATTTTTTGAAAAGAGTTTTTAATTTCAAAAATAGAGTATTAATTAAAATGTATAAAATGTATATTACAAATAGGATTTTTAGAACTTAAAAAACGTTGTTTTGTCAATTTGTTTGCGATTATTTACTGTATCATATTTGCTGATGCCATTTAGGGGCGAAAGATCTGATCTAATGCATTGCAAGCGGGCAAAAAATTAAAAGAAAATAAATGAGAGGCGATAGCACGAAGCAAAAACCGCAAACAAAACAAAAAAACACAAAGTATTTAATTACAAAAAGAAGATATAAAAAAGAGATGAAGGTGCTAAGGGTAGAAGGGCGGGGTCGCGTATGCGTAAATATATAATTAAATTTAATCACAATTGCTTGATTTACAAGAAGAAAACGCAACACACAAAAAATCAATCAAAACAAAACGACCACAAAAATGTGTAAGCAATAGCCCAAGAGAACAGAGGGGGAAAAGGGGATAGCGGTAGGGTAGGGGTACAAAGCGTGTGGCGTGAACAGATGCAGGAGGTGGGGAGGGGAGGGGAGGGCAGCTCCCCAGCTGCTATGTTGCGTCGCATCGTATCGCGTTTTTATGAATGAACGAACACTCGCCACAATGTGGTTGTTCTTGTTATTTATATTGTTTTTTAAGAGAAAAAGCGACACACAAAATTGTTGTTATTTAAATTGATTTGTTTACCTTTTTTTGCAATCGACTATGCGTCACTTTAGACCTGCGACAGATTTTCGGATTTGCGCTTTTGCCCTGCGCCAGAAGTTGGTCTGCTTTTTTTCGCTGCTTTTTTAACTGTTGTTTTTTTTTACAATGTTTTCAGCTTGTGAGTTTTTTTGTTTTGTTTGTAATCACCCTTTGAATGCTGACTTTGGCCTTGCGAAATATGTTGACAGACAGATAAACTACAGCTACAACTTCTGTTTTCGAGGTATCTTCGACTTCGTTTACGGTACCCGAGACACACACACACCAACGCACGAGGCACGCACGCACGCACACACGCACACACGTACACAACAACACACAGCTTCGTAAGCTGGGGCGCTGCACAGAGTTTTTAATCCTCTCTCGTTTCTTGCTTTTACACCTTTTCTTTTGCACGTGGCTTAACAAAAGCAGCTTTGAGATGAATAATCGCGTTTCTTTTATTGTTAAAAAAAGTTACTCACTTCGAATATGTTATCAACTAATTTTGTTTACGCAGCGGTATAAAAAACGTCGCCCGCTGCAGCACTTGACTACTTTCAACCACCGACTGGTTAGTGTGACCACTCTGCACGCCAAATTTACAGGTATTTATAGCTGCATGACCGTAAAAGCCAAAAATACCAAATACCATAAAAATGCCAATATACTAGTTTGTGCAACTTATTTAAATATAATGGGAAATATTTTGAAAAAAACGTTATTACTATCTTGCATATGAAACTGATTTATTATTATTACACTTAAGGACACAACATACACAAAAGTATAAACAAATTATGACACCTGTTGCAAATTACACATTTACTTTAAGACTGCTTTAAATATTGAGTAATTCCCCAATACCCTATGACTAATCCTCCGTGAGGGGTGTCTGCGCGCTCGCGACCCTTTCGGCCGCGCTGCTGCGTTCCCGGCGCGCTCTCTCCTTCAGTTGCGCCGTCTTCAACGTGGCCATCATTTGAGTGGAATTGTACAGCCAGGTGCCCTGTGAAATTAAGCGCTCATCAATTGAATATTTGGCAGACATTTATCCTATTTTTGCACTCACAATCAGCAGCATACAATTGAGCAGTATTGGAATTGAGAACACAGACGAGATAAACAGGCCGTTGCTATCAAAGTATTGTTGCTTCGAGAAGGTTTTCCAATTCTGCGCCGCGTACTCGTTGATGCTCTCCGAGAAATAAACAATGGACACTGAGAGGAAAACATATACGAGATATGGTAAATAATAATATTATAATATTCTCAAAGACTATAAGAACAGGAAACTTGGACACACAGCATCTATACATACATAGCACTAGGAAGAGAAACACTTGGAAGTTGGTGTTGTTCCGTGTGAGTAGAGCCGTGCTGGTAGTCAGGACATGTACCGTTATCAGTCCAATAAGCCACGGATCCTTCCAATCGATCTGAAATTGCATTTAACCTATGTCAACAATTTTCGAGTTGGGTTTGCGCTGGAACACACTTACACTCAGGAGAAATGACCAAAGACCGCTGATTTCATTAACTTCAATTTGGCCTGGGTGCATTTTGGCGGCGCTTCAAATTGCTTGAGAACGTTGTTTTTTATTTCAGAAAAATAGCGGGAGCGGCAGCAAAATGTCAGCAACAGCCACGCACAAAAATTGGTAAACAACAGATGTACAAAGGTATCGATATAGCGATACAGTCCCAAAAATTAGATGGTACATTCTTATCGATAGTTTCTGTAACGATTTCTTTTAGTAACAGCTGATAAGGCATCGCTAGCATCGTCAAATATAGACTCAAAATTCCGAATTATACCCTTTCGATTTTGATAGACAAGGTTTATCGATGTAGTGGTGAATTTATATTGTTTTGGTAAACAAATCACATTCACTGAGACTGACCAAATTTGTATGAGTTGTTATCAATGCAACCCTGATGTGACGGCCACACTCACATCATGCAGCTTGAACGTCTCAACTTTGCTTTCACTGACTCAGTAGACTCAACATTAACAAATCTGAAAATACCACAAAGAATTTGTTAAATACAGTCAAAATTATAGTAAACACAAAACAAGCATTATTCTCGTTGTTGTTCGGCAGACGTGCAAACGGGAAAGTCGAAACAGGCACAAGGAAAGCGAGAAAAATTGAAGAAGAAGGTCGCAGTGACAATCGGAAATTGTGCTGAAAAACAAAGCGAGCGTCGTCTCTGTTTCTGTTTCTGCTTCTGTGTTTTATTGAGTGCGACACTTGCCCGCGAACAGACACCACGCAATTGTGTGCTATAGAGAGTGAGCGAGAGTGAGAGAGAGCGAGAGAGTGGAGAAAGGTAGAGCAGGATCTGCCGTGGGCGTTCGGCTCGTTGAATGGCTACCATTGGAATTATTGTTATCGCTTCCGTTGTAGTTGCTGCCAAATAGATGCATGCTTGCCGCTAGCTAAAGGTCAAAACGGTAACAACGACTCGCAACGGCAGCAGGCTCAAGGACACGCGGCGACTGCGCTACCAGTGTCGAAGGCCCCGCAACAGTCGCAGCGCCCGCGCCAAACAGAAGCCTCAACGTCCCAGGAAACCGGACTCGCTGCGCCGCACGCGACTCCACAGTCAACAGCAGCAGCAGCGGCCGTTTCTCCAATTAGCCACCTTTGACATGGCTGTCAAGCAGAACAACACCGAACCGGTTGATGGCACGCCGGGCTCAGCGGGCACCGGAGCTGGCGGTGGGAATCCGGGTTCCGGTGGCGCCAGCAGTGCTGCCACAACGGCCGGCAATGGCAAGCAAACAAAGCCGGGTAGCAGCCACATCTCCGACGAAGGCGGCGGCGGCGGCGAGATGAGCTCGAATCCGGGCCACAACATTGATGGCCAAAGCCAGGCGTCAGCGGCGGCCAAAGCGTCAGCAGCAGCTAACGACAGGGAAACGGGGGGCGGCGGGGCCACAGATAAACAGCACGAGTTCAAGGATTTGCTGCACATCATGCAGAACATCGATCCGGAGAACCAACAGACCACGTTGCTCATCTATCAGCGTGTCATATGCAATTTGTCGCGCATGCAGATGAAGAACACGCCCGAGGACATCAAGCGGTTCAAGGACGAGATCCTCAAGGTTGGCCAGATACTGGCCGCGCCCAACACGAAGCGCTATCTGATGTTCTATCTGCGCATCGTTTACCAGCTGATCACGCAGTCCGTCCACGAGCCGCCCTCGTGCGCCGTGGCAATCGTATTCCAGCTGTTCAGTCCGGATCTCATCCTTGAGGCGGTGCAATCGCTGCTGGACCAGAACGTCGAGGACGAGAGCATACGCAAAACGGTCGGTCTGCTGTGCAAGTGGATACGCTTTTGCAATTTCTGCCAGAATCTGAATCTGTGGATAATGGCGCTGCTGCAGGGTCTGTACGAGCAGGAGAAGTATCTGCTGCTCGACGAGATCGCCCTGGAAAACATCGAGCATCTGTTTGTGCTGATGATTCTGCCCGCACTGCGTCCCAAGGTGGCGCCGATTGTCTTTCAAATGCTCTCGACCATCTATCAGGCGCCGGAGATATTCCACAAGGTGAGCAGAGAAGATTATATTATATATAGTATGATTACATCGTTTTTGTTTTAGATATTGCCAAAGATACCGCTGGTGATTAACTACATGAAGGGCCAGTCGAACAACATGGACGAATCGTCCGCCGATCGCAACTATATACAGAAGCTGGTCGATGTGATCAATGCGCTGATGATGCGCTTCTACGACAACACCGAACTCTACGCGCCCATCAAGGCGGCCCTCCAGATGTACGAGCCCACCCAGAACTGTGTGGCGCTCGCCCGTGCCCTCTTCGAGAATTCGCTGCCGCGGAACGCGCGCGTCGGCCTGGTCAATCTGGGCAACACCTGCTACATGAACAGTGTGCTCCAGGCGCTGGCCATGACCAGCGAGTAAGTGCAGCAGCGTTCGAATTTGTTATCCAATTGCTGATCTTCCTCCTTCTCCAGCTTTGTGCGCCAAATTCTGCTGATTGAGAGCAGCTCGCTGCTGTTGCAGAAGGTGCAGCAGCAGATTGCGCTGATGCATCATTCGGTACGTTACGAGCTGACGCCGTCGCTGGTTTTGGTGGCCACACGTCCGCCGGGCTTTACGCCCGGCTTGCAGCAGGACAGTTCGGAGTTCCTAGGCTATTTGCTCGACCTGCTGCACGAGCACGAGATCAACAGCGGCGCCCACAGTTTGCAGCACATGGACACGGATGCCGCACAGGCCAAAGAGTTGAAGGCGGCCAGCGAGCCGGCCGTTCTCACTGATGAGATCGTGGCCGCCGGTGTTATACCCTACAATAGCAACGATCATGTGCACAATGCGCGATCAAATGCACCGGTTGTTGGCCCAGCCACGCCCACGTCCATGCCCACCAATGCACAGCCGAAGAAGCCGCCGTCGACCATCGACAAAACGTTCGCCGGCAAATTGTCGACGACATATAAATGCTTGAGCTGCGGCTGGGAGAGCCGCAACGAGGACAGCTTCCGGGAGCTGCAGCTGTCGTTTCCCGATGACAAGGACGACTGCGGCGCCACAAACTATTCAGTGCAGGACCTCATCGACTATTACTGCTCGCCGGAGAAACTGGATGGCGACAATCAATACTTTTGCCCGCGCTGCAAGAAACTGTGCGATGCCGAGCGTCGCATCGGCATCACCCAAGCGCCGCGCAATCTCATCCTGACGCTCAAGCAGTTCAAGTACGATCAGAAGTATCATTTTCGCACCAAGCTGATGCACAAGGTGTTCCACGACGAGAGCGTAAGTGGCACCCAGATAATATTACTTTAAAAACGAATTTTAAACTCCCCCCCCCTTTTAATTTCAGGTCGTTGTCAAGGTGTGCGCCAGCGATTCCCTGCAGGAGACGTGCACGGTGCACTATGACATGTATGCGGGTGTGGTGCATGCCGGGTATAGCATGGACTCTGGGCACTACTTCACCTTTGCCGCCGATCAGTCCAAGAACTGGTTCAAGTTCAACGACAGCCTGGTGACCAATTCGAAGCCGCAGGAAATGCACAGTTTGACCTCACCGAACACACCGTACATACTCTTCTATCAGATGTGCGGACGCTCCACGGACGCCACGCCCGACGGACCGATGCATCCGATGGTGCCGGTGCCGTTGCTGCCACCTCTGAAGCTCGACGAGCTGCCCCGAACCCTGCGCGACTATGTCAAGCAGGATAATCGCGATTACGACGAGGAGGTGAAGATGCAGCGCTTTAAGCGCAATGCCAAACGCAACAATGTCGCCGGCAATGGCAACGGGATGACGCGCAACGGCTACGAAGGCGACGACGAGGACGATCAGACGCCGCCGCCCACTGGCGGCTGTGGAGGCAATGAGCTGGGCATGAATATGAATCGATTTGTGTACTGATGATTGTGAGTAGCGTGTGGCTAAGGAAAAAGGGCTGCCCAACGACCCACCCCTCCCTACTTCTACCCTGTTACCCCTAATATACAATTATATATGTATATATATATATATATATGTGTGTGTGTGCACAGCTATATATATATATATTTTATATATACATAGAAACACACACACAATCGTAATATTTAAAAGTTATACAAGTATATATATATATATATATATATATATATAAAATATACGCAATCAGATCGTTCATATATATATATATATACATACATTATATATATAAAAACTATGTCATGTATTGTCGAGTGCGTGTGCTACAGTCTGCACTCGCTAAAATGATAAACGGCAAACGTTTGTTGTTCCCAACTTTGGGCTGGCAGTTTCTTCTAGCACACACACTTTTACACACACACTCACACACACACACACACACATCTACTATTGTTGTTCCTTAAACCAGCTCACACACACAGCAGAGAAACTACAATTGTATTTCCATTTACAAATTTGTTATCATTTTTACGCATTGTTTTTTGTTAACACAAATTAGTTATAGCCTTAATAGATATATATATATATACATATATATATACATACACACACATAATACATATAAATTAGCCAGAAAGAGAATGTTAACGATACTCCCTTTATATAGTATAAAAACCAAATCAAGCTAAACGAAAAAAAGAAAAACTTCCAATTCTGGCCTCCAACAAACGAAAAATAACCGTGTAATACTACCGATCGAAATTTTATATGTACTCCCCTAGTACATATAATTACCGTTAGTTCTTAACGCACAGCCTGATTGTGTTTGCTTTTTGTTGTTTGAAACTGATTTAAATTTGATTTAAACTTGTGCGCTTGTAAATTTATCTAACAAAACTTCTGAAGCAACCGAAAAACAGAGAGCAGAAACAACAGAGAGAAAGAGAGAGGAAACAAAATGAAGAATATTGGATAATTGTGTATTTATGATTTTTGTGAATTTTGAAAATTTACTTTTTATGTAAAACGAATTTTTTAAAATGGTATGCCGTATGCAGCACTTGATATTTTGTAATCCATCAAGCGCTGTGCTATAAATCACGTTAAGGTTTTGAATATTATTGCAATTAAATTGGAATAATTTCAATTAACATTTGTATATGCTGTAACTTATGAAATATTTATCTATTACATTTATAAGGGTATCAAATAAAACTGAAACACATCCATCATAAAAATGATTCAATTAATTTGTGTTCAAAAATTAGCCCAGTGTCTGCACAGGGTATATTTCTGCCTGTACTCTATATGTAGTTTCTTATTTTGTGGCGGCCACACGATACACGAAGCGTTTGGTATTTTTCTTATCGATACGTGCGTTTTTCACATTGCCAGTCAACGGTCACACTATCTAGCCCACAAAAGCCTCCAGCTGAAGTTTGTCACACACACACACACGCACGTACACACATGCGTTTTGGAGCGCGCCTATAAAATGAGCAATACGCGGCGTGCTCTCGAACAGTCTCTCGATTCGTGGAGAATATTATTAAGACCGAGCGCGGCAAACGTCCAGTTAGTCGACGCAGAGCGCTGCAATAACAACGACGACAATTAGAACAAAACCGAAGAAAATATAAAAACAGTAAATAAATAGTGTGGCCTACAACAGAAATCAGGCTAATCAGTGTGGTAATCCCGACTTCAGAGAGCAATTTGATCCCATAATAATCGCTTTTATGGCGCATCGCCGCAGCAGCAACAACAAACAAAAAAGCTATAGCTAACAAAGAGCGAAGAGCCCAAAAACAACAAAAGTATTGTTGATTTACACAACTGCAAATATTTTGCTGCCTTTCTGTACAGAACAACGTGCTTTTAGCCCGACGCAAAAGACCTTTTACAGCACAATTGATTTATTATTGCTGCTCATGTTGTTGTTGTTCCGTTGAGCACTGAGAGCAATAAGAGCAAGAGTTGCCAGCTGTTCGACAAGCGAAAATTGCGGTAAAAGCTCAAAATCCGAATAAGAATAAAAGTGAAAAGCGCGGTCAACGTCCTGCTGCCGCGAAAAGTGTGGTTATGCACGCCGTCGTCCTCGCTCCTGTCGTTGGCTGCTGAAGGTGAGCGAAGGACATTGAGCCTGCCGGCTGCCAAAAAACAAAAATATAACCCAAACACTTGAAGTTGGACAAACAAAGCTGTTAAAGATAACAGCCGGCAATAACTAAAACCCCCCGCGTCTCACAAATACACACACACACAAAATACAAGATGCGTATTTTCCCCGTGCGTCTGTCGGCCATCTCGTCGTCCATGTCGAGCCTGGCCAAAATGTTGGATTTCTACTCGAGCTTTAACCCTTCGCCGCTGTCCATCAAACAGTTTATGGATTTTGGTAAGCAATAATAATGTCCTTGCCGGCTTTCAATAAATTCCCACACCACCCCCCCTACCCGCAATTCTGTTGCTCTCACTTTCGGTTTCTCTCAGTCAAAAAGCAAAAGTTGCTTGCGTTTTAGGGTTTTATTTTTAGTTTTATTGTCGCGCAGTCGCAAGTTGAAAAGTTTATGGTTTTTTAATATAAGTGCAGAAAACTTTGTTCAGCGAGCATTTGTGACGTCAACACGTGCAAAAATCGATCGATTTACAGGCTTTGATCTTATCGCAGTTTTAATATTGCGTAATCTTTACACAGAATGAACATTTATTGTTGTTCTTTAAATTTGGCGCTAGAGGGCGTTGCCTTCAAATTGAAAACTTTTTTTTTTTTTTTTTTGTATATATATATATATATTGTTTTGCAAGGCATCGATGCCTTATGAACAATATGTAACATTAGTTTAAAAATATCACCGGGTTTTTAGTTGATTATAACTAGAAAACTATAAAAAGAATTTTAAAATGATTATAAAATGAGCTCTGTATATGGCCCGGATGCATATGGAATTACTCGGCTGTACTGCGCAAATTCCCGTTATCTAATATCCAATTTAATTTCATTGACTTGCCAATTAAGCATTTTTACTGTACGCCAGCAACAACAACAATAACAATAACAAACTGTTGATTATGCAGAAGTCAAAGCAGAGAGAGGGAGAGCGAGAGAGCGCTAGAAAGAGCGAGACATGAAAAACCATCTCAATTTGCCGGCTTAAACGTTGTGTAAAACTATAAAAAACGGAAGTTCCCACCAAATAGACGTTTATTTTTTTTCATTAGCCTTCAACAATAAGCGACAATGAAATTTTATACGTTTATGACTCCCTCTCCAGCACGCCTCTTCGTCCACCCACCAGTTGCAATAATAGCGGGCACGTGCCGCCCAAGGACGTTTCAATGTCAGTTACACGACTAATGCATTATTTAGATACATGTTTGTATGTAAAGATAGATATAGGGAAACGTGTGTGCACACATACTTATTAATAAATTGCTTCGCTCTGTTCTAAGCCTCACCAAAAACCTGCCCCAATAAGCACAAACGCAAAGAGTATTACACTAAGCCATACCCTGTAAAAAATTGTATGTAAAAAATGCGCATCATAATTGTAAATTCTTTTTTAACTTTTATAAACAATTCTATATATTTTTTGTATATAATAAAAAAAAAATGATGACTAAAAAACAATAATATGCCCATTTAACGTTTAAGGTATAATAGAAGACATTTTCCCTGTCCCTGTCAGTCCTTGTTAGGATATTTCCGCCCTGCTGAAAAACTCTTTTCAGTCTACTAACTTGGAAACAATGCGTTGAGCCAAGTGGCTAAGACCCAGTTAAGTTAAGAGGTGCGGTGTGGTGCGGCAGGAGACTGTGTGTGCTTCTATACATACACAGATTGTCAAGAAGGAGGGCCAGGCAACGCTCCTGTTTATAAATAGAAACTGTATAAAACAGGCTTGGGACAAGTTAGTTCACTTTATATCCATTGTTTCTCTTTTAAATTGTTTTCTTTGTTTTGTTTTAATTTTTTATGAGGTGCACACAAAAATTAATAAAGATTGCTACTAAAATTCAATACATAATACTTATGTATATATGTGTCGTTATAGTACTTGAACTTTGATGCTAGTGATAAGATTTGTGCTGCTTTTGCTGCCAGCTGTACTTGTTTCCATGGTTCAGAGCATGTTCTACTATGTGAATTTTCCCTGAGAATGCGCTCAGCTGTCAATATTCTGAATATGAAATAGGTAGTTGCTAAAAATCGCATCTGCCCTCGACCACAATGCCATTTAAGTACTAAATAGCACATATATGTTATGTATATGTATGTGTGCGAAATTCGTGCGTTTATTATGAATTTTACATGGCATTTTACGTACGTAAGAAAAAAATAAATATCAAACATTTCACTTCAACCAGCAGCTGATATTTATTATATTATATATATATATATAGTAGGTTTTGTGTGGACCGGCAATAATCACTTGCCCTATCAGCCAACGAAAGAAAAACAATATGTCAGCAATTATTAAGTATACGATATAGCCGAGTCAACGAAGGAGGCTCGTTTTTTGATTATGCGAGTTGATCATGTGCCAATTTGCGTGGCGTGGGCCAAACACATTTCATGTGATGTATATATAACAAAAAAAAAAAAACAAAAAACTCAGTGACAAACGCTCATTTCATATTTAATTTTAATTTTATTTATTTATTTTAAATTGTATGGAAAATTTTTGACTGTCTCATCAAGTATACGCAGCGTGTGTGACCATCTTAAGTAGCGAATAGAAAAGAACCGTTGGATAACCAATAGCATCATATAGCTGTTTTTTTTGGACTTTGCAATTGGCAAGCTCTCTTGAACTTTGGATTCGCCAACCGGTTCGCAGCAGCCCGAAAACAACAAACAGACGTCAAATCTTTACCCAAATAGAAGAAGAGCAAACAAAAAACAAAGCAAAATAAATGGCATAAAGAATAAAGAAAAAAACACCTCTACACCACCCCCGTATGTTTTTTTTTTAACACTCATGACGATAATGACAACCACACGCGCCATTTTCTTTCTACGCACTTGCCCGAAAGTTTGCAGGGTATATGCGACTTTCGGCGAGTTCATGTTACCCCTAAACAAACCTCATGTTTGTGCCTATTAGTCAAATTGAGCTCAATACTTTCGTCAAACAATGTATCGTCAAGTGGGTGCTTTCGTTAAGTTCAGCTTAGATGTACTGCTTAGATTTAGTGATTCAAGAGGCAACTCAGAGTCCAGCACTTAACTGTTTTTTGTTTTTCTGTGTGCCTTTTGATATGCCTGTTCGTTTGCACGTTTATCAGCAGCGGCGTGTGGGCAGGGGCTCGGCAAAGGCGAATGTGAGTCAAATATACGCAAAAAAATGCCGTCGGATAAAAGTGGCAACTATTGATGCTGATGCAATAGAAAGCTGCAAAGATGCCAATTTGAGGCAGCTGCGCTGTGCCAGACAGCGGAGGCGTGCCTTGTCCCAGTGACGTCACTAAAGTCGCTCGATTGCTCAATTGGCAAAGAAGATTTTGCTTTATGTAAATATAATTGAAATTGAAAACAACTCGAGTAACTGTAATTGCCCTGTATTCAATTCCACTGTGTGTTGAACTCGTTTGACTCGACTCGGCTATCCCTGACCTTGAGCTGGGGTGGGGGCTGTCTGCCTAGCTGACTGCGTGCGTGCAGTTCCGAATTATTTATTGCATTTCCCAGCACTAGAATTGCAATTTAGTAATTGAGTGTTGAGCAGCTAAACACATAATTAGTTAAATCATTCAATTGACTGCAAATTGAAATCGTAAAGTGAAAACTTGTGACCCGCTTATATTCAATTTCTAGAAATTGCATTTATACTATTATATAGTATGACTATGCGATTATTTCTTATTAACATTATCACGCCAGACGAAATGAACGTGAAGCCGGCTATCATCAATGACTGCATGAAAGTTCTTGTCAGGTGCCAGACAAGTCGAAGCAACTCCCCTAAATTGTTTTGCAAACAGGAGCACACAAAACAAAGTAACAAAAACAACCCACGCACACATATCAAAACACATTCATATAATCGGAAGGCTTGTGTGCGCAAACAAAATAGAATAAAATAAAGCTCTATTTTGAGGTCAGCAAAGCGTGGCGCGTGTGCTCTGCGATCGTTCTGGCGCTCGCTCTCTTTTTCTCTCTCGCTCTTTCGCACGCGTGTGTTTGCTGTTGTGGTATGATCGTCTTATCGTATCCAGCCGGCAGTTTCTCGCAAATTCGAATTGGGCTGACGTCGCCTCTTGTTTTGTTTTTGAATTTGTTTTTGTTTTCATTTTTGTTGTTGCTATTCTTATGTTTTAACCTGTTCGAGCGGAACTTTTGTTGTTTTTACAACCCGTTTTATTGATTTTGTTTTGTTTTCGGCCTTCGTTACAATTGCCTCATAAACAAAATGGCCGACAAAGCTATCTGAGTCTTTATGACTAACTGTTCACACATACAGACAGTGTGTACATATTGTTTATTTGCGAATTCCGATATTTTGTCGTAAATTGCTGAATACCCCCTGTAAATGTTGTTGACACAGACCGCTTATCAAAGCGTTTGCTTATTTAGATTAGCGCAAATATAGACACGCGTTCAAAGCAATCAATTTAATTGAGCGACAATCCAAAAGAGAGGCGTGTCTTGTGCACTTCGCCCACTGAAGCCGTTGTCCCGTTCAAGGTCTCCATATTAAAATCTTTAATATTTGTATACAGAAGTGTGTGCACAAGTATTTATTTCAATTCATTTTCGACATGTCGTTGAGTTCGTTGCGCTTATCAGTCCGTCTGTCGGCCTTAATCGCATGTTTCTGCTTTCCCTCGCTCTTTTGTTTTTGTTACGAAACTGTTGATGAGCGACGAATAACAAGAAAAGAACAACAAATGGAAAAGTGCAAAGTTGTTTCAATTTGTTGACAAAATCGCTATCCGTTCTGGGTTCTTCGACTGCCAATCAATTATGTATGCTCGAGCCGAGCGTTAACGAGCAGGTCAAAAGCGATGGCAATGAGACAAGAAAATAAACAAATATGAGTTTGTAAACCTCGAGTTCATAAATTGATTTCTGTCCGATAATTTGACTGTAATAGTACGAATACGAAAACGATGAACATTTTAATAATTTTTTTATTTAAAAAATATATATATGCCTAATCATGCTTAATTTGTATTTATATTTATTTAATAAGCTAGAACAAACGCATCCATTGAATGCATGATCAATGCATTGATAAGCGAGAGTCTAGACAAACATTTCTATATAGTATATGCCCTCTCTCACTTTCTCTTTCTCTCTCTATTTGCAGGACAAAATGCATGCGAAAAAAAATCGTTTATATTTCTGCGCAAGGAGCTGCCCGTGCGGCTGGCAAATATCATGAAGGAGATTGCCCTGCTGCCGGATAATCTGCTGTATACGCGTTCCGTGAGCGAGGTGAGCTCCTGGTATGTGAAGAGCTTCGAGGATGTGCTGGAGTACGAGAAGATCGAACCCACCCATGATAATCTACAAAAGTGTGAACCCTACATACATATCTATATCAAATGAAGAAAATTATTAACCAAATTCCTTTTGATGATTGCAGATTTGTGCGCGACTTGGATCTCATTAGGAATCGCCACAATGATGTCGTACAGACCATGGCCCAGGGCGTCATCGAGATGAAGGAGAAAGAGGGCGGCAATGTGGATGCGCCCACAGAGAGCTCCATACAATACTTTCTCGATCGCCTCTACATGTCGCGCATCAGCATTCGCATGCTGATCAATCAGCACAGTGAGTCCATCTCTTCAGCTAATCTGTATGATGATCTAAATTAATGTTTACCCCGTTTCCCTTTTTGCACAGCGCTCCTGTTTGGCTCGAGTCCGCACTCGCTGGGCCGGCACATCGGCTGCCTGGATCCCGCCTGCGATCTGTCGGATGTGGTGCGCGACGCGTACGAGAATGCGCGCTTCCTCTGTGATCAGTACTATCTGGCGAGTCCCGAGCTGGAGATCCAGCAGTACAGCACCAGCACAACGGACCACACGTTACCCATACGCACCGTTTACGTGCCCTCGCATTTGTACTACATGCTCTTCGAGCTCTTCAAGAACTCGATGCGCGCCGTCGTCGAGCATCACAGCCGGGACAATTGCGACACGTTGCCGCCGCTCAAGGTGGCCATCTGTCGTGGCAAGGAGGATATATGCGTGAAGATCTCCGATCAGGGCGGCGGCATACCGCGCTCCCAGACCGATCAGCTGTTCAAGTATATGTACAGCACAGCACCGCAGCCATCCAAGTCGGACATGCATACGGTTCCGCTGGCCGGCTACGGCTACGGCCTGCCCATCTCACGGCTCTATGCGCGCTATTTCCATGGCGACATTGTGCTGCTCTCCTGCGAGGGCTTCGGCACCGATGCCATTATCTACCTGAAGGTGCGATTGCAGCTCCTTAAAAAGTACGTTAACTGTGTGCTAATGTCTTCTTCTTCTACTCCCGTTTGCAGGCGCTCTCCGATGAGGCCAACGAGCTGTTGCCCATTTTCAACAAGACGAGCTCCAAGTTCTATCGGGCCACCGTGCCCACCGGCGATTGGTCCAATCAGGTAAAACACATTAAAAAGAAGAAGACGAGCGCCGTCAGCCAATAAACCAGGCTGTGTATGTGTATGTGTGTGCGTGTATCCAGAACCCCCAAACACTAACGAAGCAACTAAACCAGAAACCAGCCAATCCCACACCTGCATAAACCCGAATGGAACCCGCCCAAGCCCCAAATGTACATTTAGTTAAATCCTGTTTAATGTTTAGGTTTCTTGTGCTTCTTTTTATGTTATCTGTTGCCAATTTATATCAATTTTTGCATTTTGTCGGAATCTGTGTCATTTATGAGTTGACATTCCAAAATTTGATTTTAGTGGGTTTCTTGTGTTATGTCTTAAGCTTTGGTTAATTACACCAGGGTTTTGTTGTAATCAATAATTAGCTATTAAACACGATAAAGTCTTATATTTTAAACATATATATATATATACATATATTTATTGCAGAAGTTTATATAACAAATGCATATACAATTCATATACACAAGTCTGGAAACATTTACGAAATTAGTTGTTTAATTAATTGTGAATTAGTTTTAAGTTGTGAAAATACATTTATCTGTTTATTATCAAGCACACAATATTTACATAAATACACATTACATGTTAAATAAAAAATTATATTTATTTCTTAAGTTCTACTGATGTTTTTAACAAATAAACTGTTTAAATTTATTTACACACATGTTAACATATTATATTTGTTTACTTTCCCCTCCTTTTAAACAATTAACTTTAATTAGCAACCTTAAAAAGCTTTCAAATTAATGAGCTATACTAATTAATGAATCTTTATTGATTGACACTCCTCTTAAACCTGAACAATATTTGTGTAATAACTAATTAAAATTAACTGTGAATTTTCCGAGTTTTATAGACCTAAAAAAGTTCTCATTTGCGAGCGTTTACTGTATGTGAGTGTTGTATTATTTTGCACAAATTATATTCCCTGTTGGGCTAAGGTCCTAAATATAGCATACTTTTCGGCTATTGAAAAAAGTTTGCATTTGAAAAATGTTTGTTTTTTTTGTTTTGCTTGCAATTTCAGTATTTTATTCAAAACCTCGTTAACCAATGAAATCTGTAATATTTCTAATTTGTTAGCGTCTCCTGCGTCCAACTTCTGTTTTCGATTTATTTACTTTCCTTTGACTTTTCTTTTACTTATTTTATTATTACATTTATTTCAGAACTTTTCCAATCGTTGGCGTTATATATATGGTTTCTTAAAAAATGTATAACACTCTTAAGACTGTAAAAACTGCACAACCTTAAAAAAAAACTGAATCTTTGTTGACTTCTGTTGATATTCTACATTTAGATAAATAATACTCTATAACAGTATTGAATCGTAATAAATCAATAAGTATTGAAACATAGTGTATATTTGTAAGAGTATTTAATCTGCAGCCATCCTAAATAGAGAGAGAGAGAGAGAGATCTTCCCTTACTGGTTTTCAGATTTATATGCATAAAATTTGCAAACTTGTGCCAAGTACAATAAATTAATAAGAAGAGAGATAAGAATAGAGTTTGCATCTTAACTGAGATAATGTGATCACACAAATCTTTCACAAACCCAGCCCAAAGTTAACCCACTTGAAATTCTAACTATTCCAGAGCTCAGACATGAATGCACGTCAGATGAATGCGACGACGCCGAAGCGTTACAACGGCTTGGATTAGGAAGGCGCCCACTCCAATAATACTCAGGACATCTATGACAACAACAGCAACAATAGTTTTTTAAAAACTAAAGGAGTTTATTAATATATATCATTAGTGCTAGGCAAAACATTCCCAAATACAACAACAGCGACAACTACGATTTGTATTTGAATTTGTATTCATGACAGTAGCGTGTTAAGTTTCTAATTATTGTTAAAATGAAAAAAAGAACATACATAAAATGGAAAGAACATAACTGTTATTTATAGAAAGTTAAAACTCACCTTCATATTTTATAAGCGTGTTTTTGTGCAATAAACTGAAACTGGAAATATATAAAACAACCCTTTTTAGATACTAAATTTTATTTTTTACATCATAATAAATATTGTTCATTTTGCAGAGCTATACAATAAATCATTGCGTATGCTTGTTTCGTGTTTAGACAGTTGTATATATTTATATATAGATATATTTATAATATTCGTTTAGTTTTATAATTATTTTATACAAAATTCTCACATTTAGGTTTTTAGCGTTTGCACATTATCACGACGTTTCTGACGTTTTATATTTTGTTTTTTAATTTTATTATTTATCTCTTGTTAACTTTGACATTTTGCTTGACAATTGACATTTATTTAGACTATTTAACTAAAGCAACAATTGATTCGTTTAAACAAAGTGCATTGGATTCGATAAGATAATATATATAATAATCATAATAATTAATAATCATACATAATATGCAATATAAAATTATATAAACAATAATACACATACACATACAATATTTATAATTCAAGTGCGAACTCAAAACTCAAAAATGTAACGAATTTTAGCAGCAGGCAAATATCGGAAATGGGCTATATATAGCTAAAATCTGTATATATATATACTCGTATATAGTAACACAACTCTTCTCGATTTCTTTAATTATTTTGAATTTTGTTATTGTTTTATGCACGGAAACGTGTTGCAAATGGCGTAGTTAGCACCGCTTCCCTTTCCGCCTCACTTGCGCAGCGGATCCAGGCTCTCCAGCGAGAAGTCATCAATGTTTAGCTGACTCTGAAATCGAAAGGAAATAAAACAATTTAGTTAAATTTAAAAAATAGTTTTCAATAATTTTTACGTTAATTTTCCCAATTTTCCGGCTAGTACCTTTTTTGAAATATTAATAAATCAGTTTGAACCCCTTAAAGAATAAAGTTTTGTCTACACAAACTTGGACTGGATTTTAAAGTTGGGTTGATTATCAATCTGTGTTGATTATCAATCTGTTATTTGCCTATTTAAGGCTTAGTCCTGCGCTCACCTTGAACACGATGGGCCCATTGTTCATTTCAAACGGATCGGAGCCAAATAGATCCGTGTTGCCATTGAGTCCATTGTTGGACACCGAGGTGCTGCGACGTGGTGCGGCGATCTTTGGCGGCGGCGCCACTATAAAAAATAATACATTTAGAAAAAAATGGTAAACAATTATCGCACATATATATCAAGACCTACATAAGGGTGGCGTTATGTTAAGCTCGCTGGCAAAGCCGCTGCTGTTGTGGCTTATGTTGTGGTTGCTGCTGTTGTTGTTGTTGTTGTTGCTCAGGCTGCTGTTGTTGTTGTTCTGCAGCTTGTGATCATTGTTGTTGAAGAAGAGCTGCTGGCCAAAGCTCTTCGACGGCTCAAAGCCAAACAGATCATTGCTGATGGCATTGCGGCCATTGCTCAGATTATCCTGTATCTCATCGGCGCGCGGATCAAAATCGCTATCCGAGTCCGAATTGAGCAGCAGCTCATCCATTTTCTGGCTATTGCTTTTACCGCCGCCGCTGCCGCTACCAATGCTCAGCTGGCTGGACAAATTGCTGCGCGGCGGCACAATGGGCAAGAACGAATCGGGCGAAGCCGAGTGCGTTGAGGCCGTCGTCGAATTGGTGTCAATCAGCAGCTTGTCCTCATCTTTGGTTGGATTAAATGGCATTAAATCAGGAATAGTGTAAGGAAAGTATGCGCTGTGCTTACCCAGCTTGCCATTGCTCAGGGTCTCGTTGCCGTTGAGCTCCTGGCTGGGCGCCTCGACAATATCCTTGATGCCCAGCTTGTAGAGCATCGCATCCAGCTCGGCCTTTGGCAATTTGGCGGAGAGTTCGCGCAGACGCTCCTTGTATACAGCAATCGTCTGTTGCAGATGCTCAATTTGCTGCTGCGCCTTGTTCAGATTCGTCTTCTCATTGCTATCCATGAATTTTCTATAAAAAAAAAAAATTCCATGTATACATTTCTATAAATTTTCATTTGATTTGCAAAGCAACCAACCTGTAGGCCAAATCGAAGGCCTGGCCAATGGTCAACGTTATGTCCGAGGCCAGTTTATTTGATATGAATACAAAACATTCGTGCGTCTCCTCTGGCTTTGAGCTGCCATCGCCATTCCCGTTATAGCCGTTTGTGTCCATTGTGCTGTCTTTGGGCTTGACCGTCTTGGCAATGAAACTGAAGAACTTCTTCACACCCTTTTCGTCCGCACAGTACGAGATGTTGTACAGCGGAAACTGAATGAGTATTTTGTGTGTGCGCGGCTCCTGAATGGCCACGCCCTTGATGCTAATGGTGATCTCCAGCTTCTTGAACTTTTCCTGTGTGCCCGACTCCGCTTTCTTCATCTGCTGGGCGAACTGCAGCTTACGTATTGCATCCTTCACCACCTCAATGCCTTTTGGCTGGTCCACGCTCAGGTTACCAAAGAACTAGTCAGACATAGAGAAGAGTATTAGAAACAGAAAACAATGTTTCAGTCTACTTGGTAAATGACAAAACAATACCCTGGAGTTGCATCAATATAAACTTTAATTGAGCTTTTTGTATTCTCTCCTTCGAATTTTTATTAATTTTGTGTCTGTGGTTAAAACTAAAACTAAATATATATAAAACACAGAAATCGATATTTATTGATTTTGAAAAAATTAAGAAAACTTTATCTGCAATTGAGTTATGCTGCAAGTGTGATTTGCAAGACATGGTCAACACTCAAAGACTGTAATCGATATTTTTGTCCTTTTGAAAATTATAGCAATGATCGATATGTTACAAGACTAGCATGATCCATGCATGATGTATATAAGGTTAGAACTCTTAAAATCTGCTAGATATCCTCAAGAAGCACGGGCAAGTAAGCGATAGTTATCGATCTTTGCAAAAAGAAAGTCCCAATTAAAATTTAGTGTTATTGATAATATGAAATAAACTTGATCTGAGTAATCTTTAAGAACTGAAAGTCAAGGACAAGGCTAGGCGAATATCTGCCGCTCACTTGCAATGCGTTTACAGGGTATAATGGCTGTTCGGGTCTGTTGCACGCCACTCACCTTGACTAGATACACGGCGTGTCCGTTGATGAGCTGCTCCGGCTTGTGCAGCCAGTTGCGTTTGCCGTTCTTCGAGTCGCTTTTGGAGTTGCCGCCGCTGCCGCCGTTGCTGGCGCTGTTGTTGTTGCTGTTGCTGCCGTTGCCAATGATGCTGCCGCTGCCATCGTTGCAGTCACTGTTGCCGTCCTGCTGCAGCTGCAGCTGTTTCTCCTGCTGCTTGTTGCTGTTCTGCTTGTTCCAGAACTTTAGCTGCGACATTTTGGCCGTTTTGCTGCCGCTGCTATTGCCCGCTGGCTGGTAAGGCATCTTGGCACCCGCCGCTTTTGGTAACAGTGTGAGGGCAGCGAGTAAGAGATTGTCGGAGGGGGGGACTCTGTAAAATGAGATTTCAGTTCGTTACGTTTCATTGCCAAATGGAGCTTTGTTCGTTTCCATTCCTATACAATTTGCAATTTGCCAATTTGCCACTCTGGCTTGGGGTTTTTCCCTTTGTCAGCTGAAACTGAAATATGCAGCAAAAAAAATTTCCGACGCCTTGTCCCCAGACTCTGCCAATTGTTAATTAACGTTGTTGTTGTTGCTGTTGTTTTTATTATACAACTTGCAATGAATCTGAATGCATTCCTGACCAGCTGCTTGACCAAACCCCAGTGCATCTGCATCCACACACACACTCTCGCACACACACACACTCATTCGTCAAACGTCAACTCGCAACCAAACCAGTTGTCTGTCCGAGCAGCTTCAGCATTAAGCACTAAGCGCTAACTACCTCGATTTGATACAACAATCCACAATTTACAGTCAGCTGGACGCAGACGGTCGACGTCACAGAGCGGCCTCCAAAGACAAAGCCAAGACAATAAGCCAGCGTTTCTCAGAAGTTCAAACAGAGTACAGGCGTGCTCGACTAGCAGATGCCCTTTCGACAGATTTGCAACAATTATTGTAGAAAAAATCCATTTTTGTTTCTTATTTCTTATTATTAAAACAACGTTTAAATTATCTGCGGGTGAATTCTCATTCTGTTTGGTGCGGGTGCCTAATTGTTTTTAAGAAATTATGCTGGAATTTGAACTTTGAACTGATTTTGCAGTTTAATTAAAAGACATTTGAGATGATCTAAACTAAACTAAAAATCGTTTATAGTTGTTTATAGCTTCTATTTATACAGATAAGCAGACAGACATAACTAAGTTTAAGCGGCTATTAAGACTGATCAAGAATATACGTATATTCTCTATGAGATCAGAGATGTTGTCATGCTTATCTCTTACATAAATTATACCCTTTTTTTTTTGCAATTTTCAATGGGTACAAAACACACACACACACACACAGTAGTAGAACATATAATTGTCCCAAGTCGGTCTTAATAAAAATCACACCTTGAGTCTCCGGGGAGGGACCTTTTGTGTGATTCTCGTGCAATTCTCACATTTCGTGCCGTTTCTCTGTCTCATAATTAAGAAAAAATTTTGCAAAATATAAATGAAACCTTGTTTTTTTTGCCGTGCAAATTCACGCAACACAAACACACACACACACACACACACACACATGTAGGTACGGTACACACTCGCTGCCATGAGCAAAACTTGTTTGAAATATATAAAATATTTAAATTTTTGCTGTATTCGATTTCTCTAAATTTTAAAAGACAAACAAATTTTATTTATTTTTCTGTAAATAGGTTTCCGGGAATTCCCTGCAACAATATCTAACCGAGGGAATAACAGGGCGTTCACTATTCACTGTAACGTATGAACACTGTATGCATGAACATAAGTTTGATTCATTTTGAAGCTGATTTGGGAACTGACAACTGAGCTGGGCTTGGGGCATTAGGCAACAGCAGCAACAACACCAGCAACAACAACGGCAACGAGCAATAATGGCACAAAAGCGAAAGCCAAATTATCCAAAAGCGGCATGCGATGACGACGACAACAACAACAGCAGCGGCAGCCAAAGCAACAACAGAAACGACATAAATTGAAAAATAGCACAGCGTATAAAAGCTACAGCTTAACGAAACGAAATTAAAACTGAAACACCCTGTATTTGGCAATTGTGCGCAATTATGGCGCCGCTGCTGCGCAATCAAACTAAAATTATAAATAAAAAAAATACATACAAATAAAAATTGAAAAAAAAAATCAGCACCGCTCAGCTGACAGCGACGAACAAAAGAGATAATGTCGACAAGCCAAAGACAAACCGCAATGACGACGCAGACGACGACGTCTACTCCGACAGCTTCGCGGAAGTCAGTGACGTTGCCCCCCGCAACCACCCACAACCCAACAAACCCACCTTGGATCAGTTTAGTATGCAGAATGCGTGCGCTTTTATATCCATAGATTTGAAAAAGTGTTGTAAAAATTTGTAAATACGAGAATATGCACGAACATGTTCAAGTGGAAGGTAGTGAAGAAAAGAGAAGAGGGGGAGGGCACACTGCTTGCGGTACGGTACTTCACTGAGCTGTGTGTACTGACTGTGAAATATGCTTTTGTGTTCCAATTTGTTACCCCTCCTTCCTTACTCTGTGTATACCTTGCTTTAATTTATGCAGCCGCATGTTGGTACACGGAGATTAATTTCTTCTCTGGAGTAAACAACAACAACTGCAGCAGCAGCATACTTTCTTTTAGGACTCATCGTGGTCACACTGCGGGCAAGTGTGTGCACACCGCTTGTGTGCCACAGGTGTGTTTGCGCAAAACCAACAACAACAACAGATTTATGTTTGTTAACAAATGTGCGTTTTTAAGGCATAGACATTGCACAAGCAAACGATTAAATAAACGCACGAACAAAAACAGCCAACGGTCACTGGCGGCGCTTTTGGGCCAACTCAATCAACAAAACAATAAAAACTTTCATAATTAGCAGACTGTGTGCGTGCTAGGCAAAAAAGCGAGTAATTTAAATTTAATCAAACACACACACTGACACACTAATAACTATTAAATTGTAATTTTACATTTGCACTTTTGCTTTTCTTTGCGCTCTCATTCCAGAGAGGCGGCAACAAAAACACGCATACCGTTTGTTTAGCAAGGCGTTAAATCGAAGTTGAAAACAACAACAACAGTCCCGCAGACGATGAAACGATCTTGCACAGAGTTACAGATTTTAACCGCTATTTTACAGCGCCACAGCGCCACTACTAACGTACACGTCGGGAGACAGCTGCGTACTAAACAACAAAAAAGCAAAGCTTCAACTTTTTCAAGTCGTTTCGTTTAATTCACTTGCAGTTGAGCTCCTCACACACACAACACATGCATAAAAATGCGAGAGGGGGAGAGACAACAACAAACAATTGTTAAGATTGACGCTCGCTAGCGAGCTGAATCGAGATTAGAGCACACAACAACAGCAACGATGCCGCTTCTGGCAAGTGCGAGAGAACTCAGCTCGTATTTACATACACACACATGTGTATACATTTACATACATACATACATATGTACATGTGTAGCAATTAAAATTTACTGTAAAACTAAAAAATTTGGCAAACTTTACATAAATATTAATATAAAACACGTGAGCACTCTCTTTCAGCTCTCACATAATTTTTTTTAATCTTTTCCTCTCACAAATGACCTGCAAACCTCGTAGATGACAGTGCAAGAAAATAAAAATGCTAGCAAGGAGCAAGCTCATCAACCCATTTATTTCCAGTCAATTCCGGATTTTCGTTCTAAATTTGGACAATGGGCCAAACTTAAATACATACACACATATAGACATAAATACATTAAATGTACATGGTTTTCACTTGTTAAACAATTTTCGCTAGTTTTACTCGTTAAAATGTGAATCTTGCCTTGTGTGCTGATTGAAGAAATTAGTGCAATTGATGCGATGCGGGCGAGGGTGCGCAGCTGGAGGCTACGAAGGCGGCGGCACAGTTTTACAGTTACACGCGATGCACGGTGGACAAGTAACAATAATAACAACTATAACAAAATCAGTAACAATGGCGGGATGCTGCGGCTGGTACAAATACGAATGCGAACACAAAAAACAACCGTTTACTTTTTTCGCGCGCTCTCTATTTCTCCTGGGCTGCCTTGCTCTCTCGCTCTCTTTTGGTGTGATGCGGACTCGTCGCCGTTGTTTTTTTTTTGTTTCTTATTTATTTTAAATGTACTGCGCAAATTTACAACAAACAAGATAACAGCAGCCGCAGCAGCAACAACAACCACATCGACACTGACGATGGAATATCCTCACCACCTTCACGGTCCGCCGATTTGTTTTTACCGATCACGCGCAAGAGACTGAGGCTCGAGCTGCCGTTGCGTTGACCAAAAAGTTATGAGGCCGTTTCATTTTGCACCTGCCAGGGCTGCAAACTCGACGCTCAGCTTGAACCGCCCAAGTGCAGTTGTTAAGCAATGAACATATCCATCCCACTAAGAGGTCGATTTCCAGCGAGCAACTCTATTTGAAGCGGGAGGTAAAGATAATGAGCGAAAATGTTTTACAACGGCCCTGGTTTCGGTGGTACAGACGTAAAACTAGTTATTGCTTACGAATGTCGAATACGGCTGGGCACACACTCGCTATGCGCTGTAATTGCAATTAAAGCTGTCAATTAATTATGTTAGCTTCTTCTTTTTACAACATAAATATAGTTTATGTAAATTATTAATTCACAATAAATATTATTTAACCCATTTATTAATCTTTTTCGTTTCCATGCCAACATGCTCACATAAAACCAAATTAACTGAAAGGCCTTGCAGCACCCACTGTAGGTGATGAAGCGTAGTTTTCTCTTTTGTGGTTAAAGCACACACACATGCATACCTAGGTATGAGTAAGCGCTCAGTTGTGCGGTCGTGCGTGTGTGTGTGTGTTTATTTAAAAGTTTTACCTGTTGCTTTTCAATTGTTTTACATTTCGACTGAAATTATTTTGTGAGCAATTTGTCACACTAGCGTTTGCATATTTGCATTATTTACATATAGAATCAGCTAATATTCCCAGATTCGTTAAACACTTACAGCTACAGGTGGCCACAAATAAAAAGCAACTTTACAGGTATGTATGTGTATGTGTATGAGTATGTGTGTTTCTGTGTTTATAAGCTTTGCTTGTGTAAAAACAAAGACCAGACTTAAAGACAATATTGTTGTTGTTGGTGCTGTCGCTGAGAGGGCAGAAGACCAAAGCAATAGCGGCGAAAAATACATGCAGCATACATACGCATACATGTATGGCTGTGTCTGTGCATACATTTGTGATACGTAATTTCTTGGGGTTTTGAGTTTGGTTGCCTGAATTGCAATAAAACTGGTTTCCTAAGCCAGGCGTATAAATTGTACATTGTACATACAAATGTATGTTGGTACATTACATACATAAAATGTAAGTGTGTACATACGAGGATTTAATTATTGTTGAATGCAATGTTGTTGTTGTTGTTGCACTCAAATGCCGTGCATATTTTTTTCAGTATTTTCCTTCAGTTTTTACCACATTTTGACTGCAGTGTTGCTTTGTAAATTGCATCGACAGGCTTAACTGTGTTGATGCTCCCGAAACCGGCTTAACATGTACGTGTGTGTGTGTGTGCGTGTGTTTCGCAGGCTTACACCGACATCCCGGTACCTGTGGCTTTTTCGCTCTTTGCCTCTCTGAGACATACTCCCGCTCAGCACAACAACAACAACAACAACAACAACCATTGACCATTTACAGTTAGCGGCCGTTGCTGCTTTTGCCATTTTCTTTGCCCACCACCAACAACAACAATAACAGCAACTTTATTGCAAATTCATTTTTGTGCATTTTGTTTTCATTGAAGCTTTTCGTTCAGTCGTTCATAGGGCGACTCAGGCAATTGCTGGGGCGTATTTTATGTATTTATATTTTTTTTTTTTTTATGTGCGCGCGTGTTGATGTCACATTCCATGCCCGCGCCTGCGCTTCCACTTGTGTTTGAAGCAGACGCAGAGCAGCGGGACCTTTTCCACAGAACATGCAAATTATAAAAAATATTGCCTTTTAATTTTGTTACTGCGTATGATTTGCGTTTTATTTATTTTTTTATTTTTTGCATTATTGTTATCGACGCCGTTGTCGTCTTCGCTGCCGCCGCCGCCGCCAGGGGGCGTTGACTGACGCCAGAGGGGGCCTTGTTTTAAATCAAGTTTTGTTATTGTCGCCGACATTATTATCAACAGCTCGTGGAGTTCAAAGGCCCAATTAAACAAATCCAAAAATAAAAACAATTGCATGTTAAATGTCACAAAAATGTTATTGTAAGTGCACTTTATGTGTGCACATACAGACATATCAAATGGCAGTCAGTTTTCTCGGTTTAGTTGTAGAAACGTGCTGGAATTTCTCAAGCGCAATCTTCAAAAAAACAAAAAAAAAACCTTTTTAAGCCTGGGTGTGGGGACAATACCGACAGCGAAGCTGGCAGCGACGCAACGCAGCGACGTTAGTAGCGTAATTTACATACGTGACGATGTTGAAGCGCAGCTCAAGTCACGTTTTCATTTCACGCTTGTTTGATTGAGCGCTTATCGCTGAGCTGTAATCACTGGCTCAACCGTGAACACCCTGTGCGCATTGCACTTGCTGTCGTCGCACAGTGGTGTCAATTTGTCAATTTCTTCGCAAAAATCATAACGCGTCGCTTGGCATGCGCAGGCAAATGCAAATGCAGTTGCAAATGAGGCTATTGCGCTTATCTCGCTAAATGTGATCTGGCTTTGGCCAGACTGCGCTTATCAGCACGCTTTCGAGCGCTGAACGCCCCCATATACAGTTTCTAGTGTGTGTGTGTGTGTGCGCGCGTAATTCAATTATTTTGTATATTATTTTCAATGTGCAACAAACGCGACAATAAAATAACAAGCAGCAGCAACAAATACACGGGCAACAACAAGCAGCAGCTCAGATAAGTGTTGTCAATGTGTTTGTTGCCTCTGTTGTTGCTGTTGCTATTATTGTTGTTGTTGTTGGCGCTATGGCACCGACTGGCACTGGCACATCAATTATTCTGTATTCGCTTGGTTGCGATAGTGTGAGAGACTTCCGTCGCGCGGCGTTGGATACCACGGGGCCGAAGGCGGGCCAGAGGAAACGGAAAACAGCGAAAGTTTTTTTTGCTTTAAAAAGGAAAACAATTATTGGAGGTTTTTGTTTTCAAATATTCACATGTCATGATAAGCACATCTGGTGTCTTTACGGCATAATAAACTGCAGTAATTGCACAAAACAAAAACAGTTTGACAAGGTCATTAAATGCGATTTGAATAATATACAAATACAAATTTTCGCGCTCAACGCACAACATAGGGGCAACGCTGTCAGTGCTAGTGCTGTACAATGTAATGTTTTTCCAGCAGTGTGGCAACATTGGCGGGTTTAACACTCTGCTCAACAGCTGGCCAACATTAACAGCAGTGTGGAGTCACATGCTAATCGAAAATATCGCAGAGGGAACCTAAACTTTCGATAGGCTGTTGTGCGCATATCGACCGTCCGCCGCAATTGTGTCGACCGTCTTAAAAATATTTATAATTGAAACATTTATATTTGCTCGGTAATTTTTTCGTTCTTGCATTCAACATAGTTGACAAACTGCAGCGAAAAACGTTTGTAACGTATGCGCGTCAAAACACAAACACGTGGAAGCTGTGCAAAATAGTTTTGTTTACCTTTTTTCGCCTGTGCTGCTGCTGGATATCGAGAAATTACATACATATGTAAATAGATATAAATATATATATATGTATATATATAGATGTGCATAAGTGTGTGCTTGTGCGTTCGCGGTCGTTCTTGCTGAAAATGGCATTTAACAGAGAACAGTTAAGTTAATGCGCAACGATGCAGTTGCAGATGCTGATGCTGATGCAGATGCAGTCGACTGCAGTTGCGCTGCCCACCAGGTGTTTATTTTAGAAGAGTGGCCAAAAGACGTTGAATAGAAAGAGAGAGAGTGGGCAGAGGGGGCCCCGCGTCGCTAGCTGTTCACATGGAAAACGAGCCCAAACAATTTTTGCTTTTCCCGCTTCCAATCCTCGTCGTTGTCGTTGCTGTTGGTGGTCATGAATCTGAATTTGAATCGAAATCTACAGCAAAGTAAGTACAAGTACCCCCCAAACTCCCCCTCAGACACACACACACACACATGTACGCACTATGTACATAAAATAATTATCGATGAGTTCTTCTGTTATCTGGCTGATAAGTTCTCTTCTTCGATTAGTGTTGCCATATTGGTTTTCCAATTAGGTTCTTTATACCCTGCACGCACTGCAAGTGGGTAAACAAGGGTATATTGGTTTTTTTTTCCTAAGATGTACAGTTCTTGCTCAGTATGAAGAGCTAGACTTTAGACTTTTGTCATTAGCAATCAAAGTTATTTTAAAATTATCGATTACTTCCATGCTGTGCGTAAAATCGATAATTATCGATTACTTCCATGCTGTGCGTAAAATCGATAATTATCGATTTTTGTGTGTTTTTGTTTCTGTGTTTTGTTAGGTCAAGATCATATTTTCTACGCATTTTTATAGGTAGTACCTTGCACTAAATGGGGTATTTCCTAGTCGTTAACTTCCTACCCCGTTTGTTATTGTTGTTTTGTTTTGTTTAGTTTTCATTCAAGGGCACTCTTACTACGCGGTTTCTTTGGCTCATTCTAGGCTCTTATTTTATTTATTTTTTACAATAATTTTTTGCATTATCTGTGAGCGTTCATCTATTCGTTATCCTGTAAAAATCCTTTTTTGTATATTTATTAAGTGTCCTGCCTTATGTATCCAACTCTTCATTTCGTTCTCGTCTGCTTTTGATTTATGCTTCTAATAAAATTTCAATAGACTTGCAATTTGTCGTGTTGTGCATAGCTGTGTTGCCCAGTCCCCCCTCTACCCCGCCCCCGTTCCTTGTCATGCGTTCCCCCTTTTTTGTCATGCTTGAAGCCACGTGCGTTGGCTTGCACAGTGGTTGTAAGTAGCAAAAATGTTGTGAATATGGTTAAATAAAAAAATTCTTTTAATATAATAGTATAAATATAACTGATAATTAAATACCGATACTTATCCTTATTTTGCTGAAACCCTTAAAAAATAGCCTGAAATTGTTTTTTAAATAAATGTTTATTTAATAGGGCAAAAAACTTTAAATATATTAATAATAGGTTATTATTAAATCATTTTTATAATTTATAGGCAAATGTTTGGTTCTTTTCTGTTTGTTTGTTGTTTATTGCGTATTGGTTCACACTTGTTTTGCAGCCCTGTTTAAAATCATTATTTTTGGCTTCGTGACATGCAAATTTTCCGCTTGACAGAATTCAGATATATTGCCAATTATAATTATATGTGTCAATAAGCTATAAATATAAATATATTTATAGATTTTATAGATTTATTTTTACTTCTGCCTAATTTCGATATAAATACAGCAATTTATTTTTATTTATATACCATATTCAAAATATATTTTTCACAAGTTTTTAACCGCCTCTTGTATCACTGTGTCGGCCTCACACATCAACGCAACGAACGCAAAAATATGCGAAACATCAGCAATTGCTGCCTCCCCTCCCTGCCGCACAAGTGTTTTATGTGTTACGCGGACTTTGCCCGGACTCTGTTGTTACTTAGCTTTTTTATTGTTGTTGTGGCTGTTAGGCCTACGTCCTGCATTTGGGCGCTGTGTCCTGCCATACATTACAATGAAGTATGTGCGCCCGAATAAATGGTTGCTGCTCAGCGCTAACTCCTGTCCGGAGGACAACTGCTGCTGCTACTGCTGCCTGATTGTTTCGCTTGGCGACCTTTTCACACACACATTGACACACACACACACACACACACACACACACACACACACACACACACACACACACACACACACACATGTGTACATATGTCTATTCACATGGTCACAGACGGCCAGCCGTGGCAGCGGCTAATTATGACCCGCACGTTTTCACAACAAACAGCTGGCTTGAGGGCGTTCAAGGGGGGGTGAAAGACAAGTCATAGAGAGAGAGATAGAAAAAGAGGAAAAGAGAGAGAGAGGGCTAGTTGGGGCCTGGCGTACAAGTGTTTTAGCTACGTTTAAATGTTTCCGGCGCTCACTTTTGTTTCGTGTCGCCTTCAGCCTTGGAGTCTATATTTGGCAACGCATGCAGCCTGACACTTTAGCTGCCCCTGCCCCTGTCCCTGTCCCTCCCCTTCCTCTTTCTTTGTGCTGCTGTCGTCGCTCTGTTTGTTTGCTGCACTTTTATTGCGTTTACAGCTAAGTAGTCCTGTGTACGCGTCTGTGTGTGTGAGCCATAAACATGTCGTCTTTCGCTTGATTTAGCGGCCGGCCCTCCTCCTGCTCCTGCTCCTCCCCTGTTGGCCCCTGGCCATTGTTTTGGCCCACAGAATGGCCGTCTAAGCCACTGACCGCGCCACGTCGCGTATACGTAACGCCACGCTCAACTGATCAGCTTGCCACACAATGGCACCAGCCTCGTCGCCGCTTGTCATATTTGTTGCGCCCCAAACGCTGTCAAATTTCTAGTTATGACCTGTCAATAACACAGCCACCGCTCCCGCTCTCAGCTACAGCTACACTCTTGCGAGGGCTGTCAATAATATTGTGCGACTAGATATGAAGATAAAACAGAAAGCTCCATTGAAGCTGGAGAAAACTGGAGAATGAAACTTGATGTATATACTCGTGTATACTGGCGTCAGCTAGTGTTCAGATCTTTATTGATACATTAAAATTGACGAAATTTTCACAGCTCTATAGAGCTATAGGATCCATGCTTCGATATCGCAACCTGCCATAATTCTTTCAAAACTTAACAAATTTTTATGTTTGAAGGCATTTTGGTCATGATTTGTCCTAAAGATTAATTCTGCATTTAAAATTTGTTAAATTTGTTTTTAATCGATTGTATTTATCACAATTAGCATAAAAAACAACATTAAAAGTGATTCTGAGAGGGTCAAATTTTTGGCCAAAAATCATGCCATAATGAAATAAAATTTTTACATGTAAAGTCTCGGATGCCATAGATCCCATATTTCGAACACCCATAGCTTTGCCAAAACTGAACCGATTTTGATGTTTGAAGGCATTTTGGTCATGATTTGTCCAATAGTTTGATTCTACATTTAAAATATATGCATTATTGAAAATAATTTTTTTTTTGAATTTTTGGTACAAAAATCACAAGGGTCCCCCCTTATTCATTTTCAAAAAATTTTTTTTTTCAAAATTTTGATATGCGAATTTTTGTTTTTAATTGATTGTATTTATCATAATTAGCATAACAAACGACATTTAAAGTGATTCTGAAAGGGTCAAATTTTTGGTCAAAAGTCATGCCAAAATGAACAAAAATTTTTACATGTAAAGTCTCGGATGCCGTAGATCCCATATTTCGAACACCCATAACTTTGCCAAAACTAAACCGATTTTGATGTCTGAAGGCATTTTGGTCATGATTTGTCCTATACTTTGATTCTACATTTAAATTATAAACATTATTGAAAATAATTTTTTTTTGAATTTTTTGTACAAAAATCACAAGGGTCCCCCCTTATTCATTTTAAAAAAAAAATTTTTTTCAAAATTTTGATATGCGAATTTTGGTTTTTAATCGATTGTATTTATCATAATTAACATTAAAATAACATTTAAAGTGATTCTGAGGGGGTCAAATTTTTGGTCAAAAATCATGCCAAAATGAACAAAAATTTTTACATGTAAAGTCTCGGATGCCATAGATCCCATATTTCGAACACCCATAACTTTGCCAAAACTGAACCTATTTTGATGTTTGAAGGCATTTTGGTCATGATTTGTCCTATAGTTTGATTCTCCATTTAAAATAAATTCATTATTAAAAATTAAACTTTTGGAATTTTTGGTACAACAATCTCAAGGGGGGACCCTTGTCTCGCAATATTTTTGTGGCAACCCTCGCAGCTATAAATCTGACTGCTGTTTAGCTTGGCATCTGTCGTATCTTTTGAATCTGCATACAAAGCGGCTTCCATTTTGGGGCGTTTTGAGTTATGCGCAACTTGGCAACAACAACTCTGATAATACAAACATCCTTTATCCTGTTTGCTTTTTGCAGCCCATACAAAGAATGGCCTGAGCCGTGTTAGCCTGGTCAAATCGCAGAGCAGCGGCAAGCTAAGCCAAAGCAATGAGGCCGATACAGCAGCATCAGCAGCAGCAGCAACAAAAGCGACATCAACAACAACAACAACCAGTTTACGCGCTGCCAAACTTAAGATCGAGGCCATGCAACAGCAGCAGCAACATCGCAACAGCAGCAGCAACAGCAGCAGCAACAACAACAGCAGCAACATTATTTTGCTGCGCGGCACCCGCAACGAGAATGGCCAAATTATCATACAGAACAAACAGGACATACTCAGCCTGCTTAGCGAGCAGCAGCAGCAGCAGGATAAGGCCACTGCCCTGACGCTCAATCAGCTGCCCACAGCAACAACTGTGGCGCGCAAAACAATTGTCCAAACGGGCGGCAACAGCAACAGCAACAACAGCGGCGGCGGCGGAAGCAGCAATTCCGGCAGCATCTCCATAGTAGCCAGCAGCGGCAAAGAGTCCAATACGATCCTGCTGCAAACGCCGATCAATGCCAGCCAGCTGGAGAGCGTGCTCAAGGCGCAGAGCGGTGGCAACAACGGGAGCAACAACAGCAGCAATGCCACAAAGCTCATCGAACGTCCCTTTTTGCTGAAACATGTAAGAAATATATCTTGAATGCGCTTATATTCTATATTTTAAATGTGCGAATGCATTTAATATATATAGACCTGATCAGCGATAGATTAAAACTTGCATTTTTGTATAAAAAAAAACTATTTGCTTTAAAGATCTCTCCAACGAACGCTGTTTAGTTTTTGAAGATATTTTAATTAAACTTTCTAATAACTAGTTTGTGAATTAAGTATAAAAAAAATTCGCAAATTTGTGATATGGCATTTATAGATAACATTTATTTATTGTTAAATTCTTTTAATAATGTTTGTAATATGGATTTAATATTTAACATTTATTTATTGTTAAATTCTTTTAATAATGTTTACGTTTGGCTTTTAGGCCACGCGAAGTCTCAGCTCGGAGAGCAATTGCGACAGCAAATCGCCTTTTGTGCTGCAAACGCTGAAGCGTCTGGAGAAATCGCAGTCAATTCTGGTCATACGCAACTCGACGGCAGCGGCCACGAACACATCGCCGCCGCCAACCAGCAGCAACAGCAGCAGCAACAACAACAGCAGCAGCAGCAATAAAAGCAACAATGCGCCGCAACAGTCGCATGTGCTGAGCGTCTCGCGCAGCTCGAAGACGCCGAAGGCTGTGGCAGCCACGTTGCAGAAAGCATTGTTAAAAGCGCCGGCCGGCACAGCAACAGCAACGACAACGGCAACAGCAGCAGCAGCAGCAGCAGCAGCAGCAGCAGCAGCAGCAGCAGCAGCAGCAGCATCTGGCACGACTTTATTGAGACTGAGCAAGAGCGGCAACAAGCAGGTGACAACAACAACAACAACAGCAACCGCTGCGACAACAACAACAACAACAGTTGCCACAACAAATAAACTGTCCATGGAGCAGCCGCAAACGAATGTGCCACTTGGGAACGGTAAGTCTGACTAGTACAATAGAGTAGAGAGGGAGGGGAGGGGAGTGTATTTGCCTGCATTTCAGATGCGCCACATAAATCTGCAGGCTGTACAGGTGCAGTCTCCCGACGCTGCTTTGTTTAAACCATTGGCGAACTGGCTCCACAGTTCAGCGCAAACAATTGACAAGTGGTACATTTTTTGTTGCCTACTTTGAGGCGCGCGCTTTCTTTAAAGCTGCAAAACCTTGCCGCTGATTTTGCGAGCGCATCGCGTACGTGGCCAGCCTAACAATTATTCAATTAAATGCGAATAAACTTGGCCCCAAGCGTTGTTGTCTGCCCTCTATCCTTCATCCTTTATCCCCTGCCCGCCTCCCGTTTGTCTTTCTGGCTGTTGTACGGGCATCCGTCCAGCTGTGAACGCGCGGAGGCTCTCATTGATTTTCACACTAGCCAGCCATTTGTTAGATACCTTGTAAGCAGCTGTATTTGCAGGGCGTATACATTTTTAATAAAAAGAGTGTTAGTATTTTAATTTTTATTCTTGTGTAGAAAATATAACAAAAATTTGTGTGCAATTTAAAATGCTTCTAATGGTAATTTATAGTATATATTATTTTAAGTGAAAAATTCCTTTAATTCAAATTTTTTTAAGTGCGTTCTTTTTAGATATATTTCTGATAAATGTTATTTACTGTTTTTTTTATTACCAAAAAAGTTAATAGAATTTTTAAAGATGTATACAAATATGATAAACAGCTAAATGAAATCTTCCCAGGGTATCTCACATGTTAATATAATTTTTTATACACTCAAAAACTAATACTCTTCTTGTATTTCTGTTTCTATTGCTGGCGTCTCTGGAGGCATTTTGGTTCGTGGCTCAATTGCCTGCTCCTTGTTTTGGATTTCGAGATGCTTGTTGCAAACAAACGAAAAATGTTTCGTTGCTTTTCTTGTTGGGTGCTCTCAGTGTTCATTAGTGAGCACTGTTGCAAGTTACAAGTTATTCAGCCGTTCCATCGAATTCCCTCACGGAATCCACTCACGGTGTTGCCTGTATTTGGTTTAAGCTTCGACCTGTAAAGAGAACAAATTAGTTCATTTAGGCGTAAAGTGCTTAAGACAGACTCTCAACATTATATTTGATCCAATTGAGTATT
The DNA here is from genome assembly GCA_004143825.1 of Drosophila micromelanica. Classification (NCBI taxonomy): domain Eukaryota; kingdom Metazoa; phylum Arthropoda; class Insecta; order Diptera; family Drosophilidae; genus Drosophila; species Drosophila micromelanica. The sequence continues at coordinate 41,334 of SCDY01001091.1, forward strand.
TTAAATAAAGTTTCTTAAGTGGCCTCTTCGTTTGAACGAACAAAAAATAGGAATTCAAATATTCTGAAAAGTTTAACAACCGCCAAAAGGACACTTAAAGCTGAAAAAGCGATCTTAAATATCTTTTATGCAATTGCAAGTTTAAACTAGATTTTATTAATCTTAGTTTGATTTATCTTAACCAACTTAGACTTGAGAAAAAGCGCAAATGCTTTTATCATAATTTATGAACTCTCAACTGCTTTTTGATTTCTTTAAGAAAGCCCACGCAAACGATTTTCAACCGTATCCTTAGAGAGATTTTTGAAGATTGTCGCTGTCGATTAGCCAAGTGGCAGCTTGAGTTAAAATAAGTTGCACGTTTCCCGAGAACGCCTCGAGGCAGCAGCCAGTTCAACAAAAAATGCTGATGTCTACAGAAAATGCACAATTTGTTGCTGTTGTTCCTCTTGTTGTTGTTGTTGTAGATAAAATGTGCGACAATTCAAGCACGAGTTATGTGTATGTACGACTGACTGTCTGTCAGGCCGTCTGTCAGTCTGTCTCGAGGTGTTGATTATTACAGTCGATACAGAGAAGCGACGTACTTTTGCGCCTCTGTTTTTTGGCCATGTTTTTTATTTTGTGCTGACAAGCCGAAACAGCTTTTCGGGGGCCAAGAGTTACTAAGTGATTTTTAAGCCAGATTTAAGTTATGGCCAAGACAATTGCTTTGTGCCCGATGACGCCCTCATGTGTGTGTGTGGGCGTCAAGTGGCCAAAACTGTCGAGCTGTCGCGGCATATTGCAAAATTCGAGTATTGCTGATGTTTCAATTGCTGCCAAGCACTACTCTCATAGTTGTATACACACGTATATATATATATATATATATATATGTAATGTATATTGTATATATGCATGTGCTTAATGCAGACATCCGTGAGATACTTATCGGACTTGCAGCTAACAAATGCGAACGCCTGGCTCGAACAGACGCCTGCACACGCCGTCATTTTATTGATAAAACTTTGGCTAAAATTTAAAATATTTTAATTTAGTTGTAGTTTAGTTGTAGCCATATTGTTGTTGTTGTTGTTGCTAATGTAGTTTGTCAGTTTTTGGCTTTATCATAGCCATTAGCTAAAAGGCGCCGTGCGCGTCAACCTTCAAAAAGCGTCGACAATTCATTGGTCTTGCTTTTCTATTTCTTTCGATACCCCTTTTTTTTCAAGGCCAAAAAAGGTATATTAAATTATTGGCATGTTTTTGTTGCGAGGTTTTTTTTTTATAAATGTAGAAAAAATGTTTTCTGTATTTAAAATTGTTTTTTGTCTCATTTCTATATGTATTTAAATATATATTATATATTAAGTACAGATTTCTTTTTGATATATTTAATATAGATATATTTAAAAGTCAAATTCAGTTTCAAGTTTTAACTTGACTTTGTAAGGTATTTTATCGTCTGTCAACTACAATCTCTGCATTTTTTTACGGTCTTTATTATTTTATTTATTTTTTTTTTAAAGGTAAGCAAATTAAACAAATTACCAACAAACAGCGGCAAGGCACGACACCCACAAGCGTCGAGTCAGAGTCGACCAAAAAGTATCTATGAGATACTTTTGCATTTTGCATGCATGTGCCGTCATGTGAGTTTGCGAAAAAAAAAATGCCCAACAAATTTTTTTTTCGGCAGTTTGTTTTCAATTTTTTTTTTCGCTTTTCTTCAAAAATCCTTTTGGCTCGCTTCATTATCATTATTTTGGTGTGCTTTTTTCGAGCACATAATTGCCTAGAGAAACAAAAAAGAAGGCAAGAGGATCAACTTTTACGCTTTGTTTTTGTTTTTTTTTTGTTCACAAAAAACTTTTGCATTTCCTGCTGTTGTTATGAAACTTGAGCGCGCCCCAGTGTTGAAAAAGGCAATGAGAAATGGGCAGAAGCGTGAAAAAATATGTATCAAAAGGAAAAGGGCAAACAAGTAACTTCTTTGCTCTTGTTAGTTTTCTCTTTTTTTTTATTTTTTGTTTTTTGTGCTGCGAGTTAAATTGCAAAATATGATGGGCTGGCGCCTGGCACCACTTCACACACACACACACACACACACAAAATACACACACATGAATAGCTGCACAAAGCGTCAGATTTGCCGTGTGGGCGTCTAATTAGATAACACTGTGCCTAATTGCCTCACTGCCACGCCCACTATCCTATCTCTATCTATTTATCGTTTTCTTCTTTGTTTTTTTTAGCTGCTCCATTTTTTTTTTATTATTGTGTCGCAAGTTCTTTGCTTTAATTAGAATTTTTGCAAATTTTTGTTGCATGCTTTGAGTGTGACCATATTTGCAGTGCCCTGATTTGTATTTACCCCCTATTCCCACTGCCCCCGACTCTTATGCAATTTGAAAAGGGCATATAAAGTAATTTGGCACAAATGAGTTCACACAAACCGTTGCGAGTCAACAAACGAATATTGCGAAACATGCGACAAGCAAACAAATTAATGAAGCTTAAGATTTGAGTTAGTTGAATAAATATTGAATTCACGCTGTACAGGGTGTTTCCTTTTAGAGAGAGAGAGAGCACCGTGTAGCCGAGATGCCTATTAAAAACGAAAAATTAATCGATGATTCATTACCTCATCGATATTTATCGATTTTGTAGGAACTGCATCCATATATAAAAAAAATGTGTATTTATAAATTTGTTCACTTTAAATGAGTACAGGCTTAAAAGAAACGCTAGTCAATGCAATTTTTGCCTAACAGGAAGGATGAAAATAACCGTTAATATCCATGGTTTTGATCTTGCAATTGCTGATAAAAAATCCTTGCACTTGCTAGTCAAAACTACGAAAAAACAAGCTATCGAATTTGCCTTCTGCCTTGGCTAGATTTGCCGATTGGTGAATACTTTATTATTCATTTGGATTAATGCAAGCTTATCAAATATTTAGAAGTTCTGTGACTAAAAAAAGGGCAGGGATGGGAGGAATTCTGAGCCTAAAACTGTTACATACTTTTTAGGATCGATGGCCTATTGATCCCTATAACACATTCTTATGGAAATTAAAGGTTCCCTACATTAAAAATTATTTTTTAATCTCATATTATATATGATTATATATAATTTTGAAGAGGGTTTTTATATACTTATTGTGGAGCATCACATAAAGTTGCTGATAAATAAATAAATGAATTTTAATGTGATATCAATCCCAACAAATACGCGTAAATATGTAACAATTTCTAAAAATGGATATGTTATCAACATCATGATCAAATATTTTTTTTCTGATTACCTAAAAGGTTTTTTTTTGTATTTATTTTACACTCAAGTCAAATAAATAATGAAACATTATAAATTATATTGACTGAGTTAAGCTGCAAATAAGGTTTTGGCTAAAACATTGTAAAAGATCTCAGCTACATTTCATAAATTTTGCAGCCCAAAAATTGTCATCAATGTGGCACACTTTGATAATATGTCAAGCTTAACTATTTTATTATATTAAATATATAAATATGCAGTTATTAATTAAAATGTGTGTTAAGCTGTCAGCTGTTGGTGCACCACATGTCGTATGTGCGATATGCGTTGCACATATTTGCGCGTTGGCGTCTCGCACACGTGTGCATTTGATTAAAAATTCCAGTTTGTTGTTGTTCATAATATCTACCTGCGACTCCTGACCGGCTGTCATTAGTTGGGGCCGCATGCCGGGCATAGCTGTGCACCGCCACGTGCACCACATAGCACCGCTGCATTTGTTTTTGTTTGCCTTGTTTTCTTTTTTCTTCATATTCTTTTTTTGGGGTAGGACCCACACGTTTAGGCGCGCATCCGTTAAGCAGTGCAGTGCGCAGGTCCTGGCTAGGTCCTGTTCCTCTAACGGCCGGAACAACCCCTAACTGCTGTTACAGTTTATGTTGTGCAATAGAAATGCTGCCCTATGTGTGTGTAGGTGTGTGTGTGTAGGTGCTGTCGACCAACCCACACAGAGCGCCTAGCATTAAGACGGAATTAGGCTAATTGTGGCCGAGCCAAAGCTGGCAACATAACGTATAACGTATACGAACCGTTGCCGTTGCTGGCTGCCTGCCTAATGCCAGACTTGAGCACAAACTTATTTACAGGCCACAATATTCGCACACACACACACACTTACTCGCACTCACTCACACTTACACTCACACTCACTCTTACTCGCAACTACATTCATCATGCTTGGCTTCTCGTGCTGCACTCTTTTGTGCGCTTGCCTTCTCGCTCACACGCGTCGCTCGCTGGCGCCAGGCAAACCGACGAATCCTAGCTGAATGCACACAGCGCCCACCCGACGGCAACTTCGGGTCGTGGCCGAAGTCGCGCGAGCCGAGGCCGAGGCCGGGAACGCTGCCAGGCAGCCGCTTGCTGTGCTGCGCTTCAGTTTGCAGACCTTGGGCAAACGTGTCGGACGTGTTCGTGTTCGTGTCGCAGTTTGTTGTTACGTTACGTCTTACGTGTTTATTGGGCATAACGTTGCGCGCTTACGTGCGTGCAGCTGTGCGGGCGCTTTCTGTACGCAACGGCCAGCAATATGCCAATATTTATTATTGTCAATATTGTCAACAGCATCGCCAGCAGCCGCTTGCGCAACCGTTCAACGGTTGACGTTGCCATCTCGATCCTGGCTGACAGCATTAAGGTTCCTCTTGCCGTTACTTTTATCCCGTTTGTTTATGTAATTTGTTTACCTGTGTGTTAACTGCGCTGTTGATTATTATTTTTTTAAACCTGTAACTTCCAGCACTCGTCGTGCCATTTATTTACTTATTTATTTATTTACTTTCGTTGGTATGTCAATGTTGTCCACTGTAATTGGTGTTCTCAGCTTATTTTCTTAACTCCACTCCACTCCACACATTCCAATCTAAATGTTACACTAAATACTCAAATTGCTGTTGTTAACCTAAATGTGTATTATCTATATATATATATATATATATTTTGGTGTTGCTATCGGTGTTTATAAACTAATCTATAGAAACCTCAATTTTAACTTTATGTGTTTATGTGTCTAATTATATTTGGTGTTAACTTCTGATCATTTAATCAATGCTTAGATCTGTTTCAAATTTGTAAATGACTGTAATATGTGTTTTCGTTTTCTTATGTGTTTCTGTCTATATCAAAATCCTAAATTAAAATCGAAAAACTCTCAAGTTCTCCAGAATCTTTAAAGAGTTTCTTTTTAACTTGTAATATATTTAAGTAACACAGTTGAAGTTGTTTATACAGATAATGTCATATGTTATTTAATCAAATATTCTGTGATCGCTCGCAAATTGTGAAAGTTTTGGTTGCCAAAGAAATGAAAACTATTTTTTTCCATACAAATAAGTAAAAGAAAAATAAGACATATTAACAATTTTATGATTTTAAAATATTTTCTTAATTTAAGCCTTACGAATTAAAAATGCTGATTAGAATTTCAGCAATTTTGTAAAGTTCTAATTTATGAGCGACCGCTAAAAATTTAAAAATTTTATATAAACTAAAGTCCTAAATAGCTTTTTACAAAAACCTGTTATTAAAAAATGTTCAGTCTAAACGTGTAATGAACTTTGTGATAAAAGTATAACAGAAGGATTTTAAGCTTACTCGTTGAAAAGTATTCCAAATTATTGTTGTTATAAGAAAGTTTAAAACAATCATTCCTGATTTAATCTGTTGTATAAAGTGTCTATTGATTATTATATACAAGAATTGATCAAAGAATTTTAAAAATTATAACATTTTATTTTGTCAAATCTAATTCTTATCAAATTTGTTAAAGCAAGAACTTACAGTTAACATATAATTGTATTTTGGAGTGAAATTTCTACTATAAACTTGTAAATATTGTATATCATAGTATACAGTTTGTACAATATTTTTAAGCTAATTCTATATATTCGGTTTAATCTACAGTTACTTTTATCACATTGTTGTCAGTTGACAGTTTTACTTGAGCGCAAATAGTTGTGATTTCGGATAAGTTTCCAAAACAGAAACTAAGACAACGAAATGTGAATTGAACTTTAGTTCAAGGCCGAATTAAACAATTTGTTGAGTGCCATGTAACGCAAATATTTATAAAATAAGATAAGCTGAAATTCTACTTAGAATTCCCAGATCATAAATGTGGAAATTATGTCGAGGAGTGTGTTTAGTAGAAGACATCGTTAGAGGGCCTCGAAAGTAGCAACAGTTGCTCTTTTGAAATGAAATTTTTGACTCGTATGCCAAGATAAGGCGCGGATAAGGAATTATCAGCGGTGCAGAGTGACATTATCAATCTGGCGACTAAGCCTAAAATCTACGATGCTATCCGCTTTTAATATATTGCTGAGAAAAAATATTTAAATTCGTAATTGTAGCCAAAGATTTGAACTTGTAGGAAATACAAAAGCGACACGGACATTAGTTATCAAATACATTGCAACGCGCCAAGACGCGCCTCTAGCGCAGCTCCGAGTGAACTAACCCAGTGAATAACTTTAGATCGAACTCTAAAATTCAGTCAAGTGATCTATATTTGAATTGTTTGAATTTATGGCCGGTTATCGTGCGCTGCCGCTGGCGCCCGTTACGGCCACGGCGGCTGCTACGGTGCAGCCGAGCAGCGGCCATCCGGGCCCCACAATGGCGTATGCCCATCACCACCAGTCGATGACGGCGATGTCCAATAACGGTATTATCTATCAGTCGGCGGTGCACGCCTCCATACACAGCTTGAACACAGTACAAAGCCAGCATCGCTCATCTACCACGCATCATCACATTCTAGCCACGGCAACGGCCACGGCAACCGCGGCGGCAGCAGCAACAGCAGCGGCGGCAGCAGCAACCGCTGCAGTGGCAGTCGCGCTGCCAACGCCACCAACAGCAGCAGCAGCAGTGGCAGCTGGGGTGCAGCCGACAGCAGCAGTGGGTTACGCACAGCAGCAACATATGCAACAGCAACAGTTGCACCAACAGCAGCAGCAGCAGCAACAACAACAACAACAGCAGCAGCAGCTCATGCTGCATCAGCAACACGCACAGCAGCAGCAACATCAGCAGCAGCAACAGCAGCAACAGCAATTGCAACATGTCAGTGCACAGCAGCAGCATCAGCATTTACAACAGCAGCAGCAGCAGCATTTGAGCATGACGCCCGCGCTGCACCACCACCACCACCATCATCACCACCACCAGCAGCTGTCGCTGCACCAGAACCACCTGTACTTCAATGGCCTTGGCCATCATCATCATCACCATCGGCAGATTTTTAGCCACTTGCAGAGCGCTCTTTTGCCGCTCAGTGTCAGTAAGTATGCATGTGTTTAGCCCCATGAATGGGCGTGGCTACTGTGGGCGGCCAAATTCAATCAACTAACAAGTTTGTACATGCATTATATCCATGTCGCATGTGTGTGTGTTTTATTGGTGTTTTTAAAGCTGTATTGTACCTATTTTTAACCGATTTCAAATAAGTTCGAATGCAGTTTTAAATCCCTTTTAATATCTGTGTTAAAGCTGCTTTAAAGCTGTTTAAAGCAGTTTTAAAGTTATTTTAAATGCATTTAAACTTTATTTTATAGCTGTATTAAATCTGCTTTAAAATCAGCTATAAATCTATTTTAAAACTGCTTTAAACCTATTTGAAACCCACTGTATAACTCTTTTCAACAATATTATATAGCTGTTTCCAACCGTGTTTTTCGATGTTGTGTGTTTTAAATCTTTAAGTTTTCACTTGAGAAACTTCAATGGCTCTTTTTGCCCTCTTTAGTCCCTTGTTTATCGTGTTTTGTCTGCAACTCATTTTCATTTTATAAACATTTCATTAAATTTTATTTCATATCTTCCTGGTGCAATAATTCGCACGCCATTCCACAAAACGCGTGCGGAGCGTCGCGCCTATGTAGTCAGTCCCAGTATGCTTATTGTTGTTATTGTTGACAAAGGACATGCACTGGCACACACACACACACACACACACACACACGCACACTCACTCGCTGGTGTATCCTTTAACGAGTGCGAGCCTAAACCTAAACTACAAAACAATTGAAAACAAAAGGGCTCCAAAGACACAAAACCAAACACTCAGGTGTGTGTGATATAGAGTGCGTGTGTGTGTGTGTGTGTATGTGTGTGCGATTTTATGTCGCTAACAATGCAAAATATGCCCAACATTTGGTTTTTTTTGCACATTACGTTCGCCGTTCGTTTCACGGTTTGGTTTAGTTTTTGTATCCTGGGCGTTGTGGCACCGGCGTTACGCCCCCATCTCATTTATATGCCTACCTTGTCTTTTGTGTTGCACATTGAAATATGTCAGCAATTGTGCAACGGTTTTTCTTGCGTGCCACCCCACCCCAGCACCGTTTGGCTCCTTCTCGCTGCCATTGTCACATTAGATTTTGTTGCCCCCAGCGGCAGCTTAACTTTATTATTTTAACTTAACGGCATTTTAAGTGTTTTTTATGCAACAACAACAATGGAAAGACCACTACGAGTGTGTGTGTGTGGGTGCGAGTTAACATTTCATGCAACAAGAACAACAACAACAACATAACAAAGTCGTTTCTCGTTTATGAGCAGCTTCATTATGCGCGTTTTGTAGCATACTTTTCAGCGCAGAAGGAGTCTTCCCCCTGCTCAGCTTCAATTGCTTCTACAACACCCTCAGCAACATTTTACACAACACCCCTCTCTCCCCCGCACTCAATCGTCGCTTTGTCACTTGGGCACGCTAAAAACTTTGCAACCAAAGTGCGTCAATGAAAAACCAACAAGTGTGCAAAGTGTGTGTGTGTATGTGTGTGTGTGTACGTCTGTCTGGTTGTGTGTGTGTTTAGTTGTCTTTGGCTGTTGCTGTCTGCTTGTTGTGCCAGTCAATTTTATTGTCTTTGGCATGCCATTGTTGTGACTACTGCCCGCAAGGCCTTCCCCTCCCTGCCTGAGCCCCTGCCCCGACCTCAATGCTAGGCTCCGCGCCCTCCTCTCAATCGGCCACAAAAGCGTGTAGAACATTTTATGCAAAACTAGAGCTGATAAGTCATCTTAGCATAGCCATATTTAAATATTTAAGTAGCTTATATTATAATAATTGAATATTCGAGAATTAAAACTATCATAAATTAAAATTGGTCTTAAAATTAAATCCACGAAAAGAACAATTGTGAAAAATGTTATACATTTAGGTGGCCTATATTAACTGTTGTAAAAATATATGTGATAAAAGAGTGTATAATAATTTATTTTAAAACTAATCGATTTGCATTGGCCTGTATTTTCCTGGAGTATATTTGGCTTAAAGCTGAAACGCATTTGAGTCACATTTGACATGTTTTTCAAAGTACTCAGTACTCGATACTAATGTCTAGCTAGAAGCAATTGCAGGTTGTAAACTTCAGACTTTGGCATTTTATAAATGTATAAGCCACAATGTCAGGGGACCAAACTCTACAACTCGACTCAACGAAAAGTGTGAAAAAAGTAATAAAAAAAGAACAAATAACGGAAAAAGAAGTATAAGTAGAAGAAGCAGCAGCAGCAGCAGCAGCAGTAGAAAGTGTACAGGAAAAGTCGCAAGTTGACAAAATTTTAATAAGGCACTTTGCTGGCCGCCTTTTGCATGCCAACGAGGCGGTTGCCAGCTGCTAGCCCCAACGCTTGCTGCTAGAATAAAGATTTGAGGGGAAGGGGGCGGAAGAGGTTGACCAACGTGGGCAATAAAAAATTCAAAACGCTTCACATACGGAAAAAAAGGATTTGTCAAAGATCACGTACTCAATAAATATTGCCCATGAGCCGCACAGTTGGCTACACTTTTGAATTTTTGACTCAACTTGGGCTACAGTTGTACTTTTTTTTTATGGCTAACTATGTGTGTGTGTGTGTATATATTTTAGGCTTGGCCTTTAATTTCGGTTCAGTTATTGCCCTGTACAGCTGTGGGCGTTTGGTTTTTGATGTGCGCCTATTAATTTCCACTCGCCAGCGGCAATTCAATTAGTTGAGCCTCTCAAATATGCTGCCAGCTTTCGTCCTGACTGATCCTGTTTGTATGTGTGTGTGTGTGTGTGCAGCTTCTGCCTGGTTTACGTGGCACGTAATATATATGCTCATATTACTAAAAGCTACATAAATCGTGCGGGGCTTTAAGCGACTGCAATTTATAGCCAAAGTGCTTTCAGCCAGCTTTAAAGTTCAATTTGAGCCCCTTAAAGCAGGCGCGTTGGTAAAAGGGGGCGGGGACTGGGCGGTGGGGTGTGGCAAGAGCGGACAGGCGTCTTGTTGTTTAGCCTGATCGATGGGCAAATGGTGACAAAATGCAAGGCCTAGGCCTGGCATGTTTACAAGCCAACTATGCCATTGGCCCGGAACGAGTCGGCTCCGGCATGGCAGATTGCAGCCAGCTACCAGGATATGTCCACGCCGTCTGTGCGTGTCCTTTGTCCTTTGCTTGCAACTGATGCTGCTGCAAAAGCCGAAAAGTGTTTGCCAACGCCAAAATTCCAAGCAATTAAATCACTTTGATGCTAATTTGGATTAATATGTTGTTGTCTATGGCAATTTGTTGCCACGGCCAGAACGGCTCTAGGGCACGGGCCGGGCCGGGCCGGGCCCACAGGCCAGGTGTTTCGATTAGCTCGCACGCAAATAGATTTATTGAACAATGCGCTTCTAAAAGTTTCGGTCACATTGCAACCTCCACCTGTCTGTGCGTGTGTGCGTGTGTGTGTGTTGGACCTCATTTTTGTTGCATTGGCAGCCAGAGGCGATGGCTGCCTGCTGCGTTATTTATTTGGCTTATCGGACGCTTTGGCCCGAAAATTGTGCTACATTTGTCGCTTGTCGGTTAGGTAAACAATTTTTAGTGTGTTCTCCCAGTCCCAGTTCCAATGACAAACTCAAACCAAAACCCGTAACCAATTCAATGCCTGTCCCTGTCTTTATTAGCTTGCAACCATATTAATTTTGTTAGATAAATATTAGTTTTAATACCCGCACTTAATATATACAAAATGGGTATACTAGGTCTATGTTTTGCAAAACATTTTCCTACGTCCTTTTTTCAAATTTCCATAACTTTGCCAAAACTGAACCGATGTTGATGTTTGAAGGCATTTTTTGGTCATGATTTGTCATATAAATTAATTCTGCATTTAAAATATATGCATTATTGAAAATAAATTTTTTTTTGATTTTTTGGAACAAAAATCACAAGGGTCCCCCCTTACTCATTTTCGAAAAAAATTTGTTTTCAAAATTTAGATTTGCGAATTTTTGTTTTTAATCGATTGTATTTATCATAATTAGCATAAAAAACAACATTTAAAGTAATTCTGAGGGGGTCAAATTTTTGGTAAAAAATCATGCCAAAATGAACAAAAATTTTGACATGTAAGGTTCTCGAATGCCATACCTCCCATATTTCGAATACCCATAACTTTGCGAAAACTGAACCGATTTTGATGTTTGAAGGCATTTTGGTCATGATTTGTCATATAAATTCATTCTGCATTTAAAATATATGCATTATTGAAAATAATTTTTTTTTGAATTTTTGGTACAAAAATCACAAGGGTCCCCCCTTACTAATTTTCGAAAAAA